>JAYJME010002394.1:0-13816 GCA_036873775.1 Costaria costata | reverse complement strand
CCCCCCCCCCCCCCCCCCGCCCTCTGCATGTGAACTTCTATTCCGAGTACCAAACCTTTGTCCTTTTTTCGATACGCATCATAGAAACCAGCCACCACAATGTCCTACGATATACACTATTAATATAGGTCTCTACATCATGTTTGAAAACGCTAATCGTCAACAGAGCGTGATGGTCATCTTTGGCATCTGAGAATGGTGTCCTCCTGTCGAGAATAAGCGTCGCAAGCCGATATGGCACAACACTCCTGAGGTGGCGTGTGCTCTTCGGAGGTAGTTCGTCACGAAATCTTTAGGTGGTGTGTGCTCTGCGCGGGCTTACTTTTCGGGGAGGTTTTTTTTCAGGAAATGTCCGTTTTTTTGTTTTTTTGGCTGTTTGCTAATAGTACTACGAGTAAGTACCTACCTGGTGCAGCATACTTGCAACACCTATTGAAATAGTGGGGAGAGGTATATACGCGCCTCGGCAGATTTTTCACTGCTTATTGGACTGGGCCGGAACGGTCCCGAAGCAGTCCGCAGATGGTCCGATCGTCGTCTTCTCAACCTGAATCTCCGGGGTAGAGCAGCCGAAGTCATTTTATGTTTTTCGCGAGTCTTTTTTTCTTGATTGTTGATATTTCCTAGTATACCTGGTATGATTTTCGTGTTTTGTCTCCAGCATTTTTTCACAACGATATTTTTTGTTGGGACAAAGCCAAAATTAGGTATACCTAGGCCCTTTGAGCCATTTATAGGTACACTGGGTATTGCACTCCGGAAAAGGCTTCCCCGGCCCGTCCGTGATTGGCCTACGCTGCATCGTACCTAGGAATGGCTCAAAAGGCATAGGTACACCTATCGACGGCCACTCAACGTGCCGGTCACCAATTTTTGGCTTGAAGTGTACCTATGAATGGCTGGTTCGGCCCTTTTTTGGCAACTGAAAAACAGACAGGAGACCGCACCGAAGCCGGGACTGTCAACCACCTGACTTCTCCTGTAAAATATGTATTAAAAACACAAATACATCGACCAGATCATTTTTCAACGAAGAAATTCAACCTTCTTTACAGACCGTGGCATTGCTGGAGCCCAATAATACCTGGTAAGAAATTTAAATAAAAATAAATATCATAATGAAATACTTACCTGGTAGCAAATACACTGGGCGGTTCGTCGATCGAAGTGCCCCGTTAGTGAGAAGCGGTTTGCGTCGAGAAAGACCCCCCCTTACCGTGGCGCTGCTCGAGCCCACGAGGAGAGAAACAACATTTATATTTAAAACAGTAAAAACACCGAATGGAATATGTAACGAAATCGCTTAGCTCCTGAGATGAGGAGCCTCGTTAGGCTGAAAATAAAGGGAGAATACGTGTATCAGCGCTACCCTGGCATTGCTTGGGGTTTAAGGAGGCACAAAACGAAAAACAAAACAAGTCGAAAACACGCAAAAATGAAAAAGCAAGGAAAAACGGTAGTTCTACAGTTAAGAAGCCACGTCAGCCAGAAAATGGTGGGCCAAGGAGTATCAACCCGCGCCGTCGAATAGCTCGAGCTAACGAGGCAAAAACGAACCAAACATAATTAAAAGCACCAAATTAAACAACAGCATACTGGGTAATTACCCGGTTTAAGAACACGGTGTCGCGGAAACGGACGGAAAAAAATGTGTACTGCCCGTGGAATTACTCGAGCTGAGGAGGCCGAAAAAGAAACAAATGTGTCCCCAAAACACTAATGGAATATAACCGATATTGAAAAGTTCCTTAGGTGAGAAACCCAGGCAGTCAGGACTGTTTAGTACCGAGGCGTGTCTCCGAAATATCTCAACCCAACCCGTCATGCCGCAGTTCGTTGATAAATCCAAAGCCACGAAGAGCAAAACAAACTAAAAGTCTATAAGATGCCACGCGTGCTACGGTACCTCATGATTGTGGCACCATAAAGTTTAGAGGATCTCTCTACCTGAGGATATATATGTACCAGGTATTCCGTACCCGAACACCGACGTTGGGAAACGTGAACGCTCAACGCGGTGAACACTCTTCCCATGCGATTACTATATAACGGATAATATGCTGTAGTCAAACACGAAACGATATTGGGTATGCAGCACTATTGCGCAGCCCCGTCAGCCAGATGTATTTTGACACAAACGAGCTGCCCCCATTGTACAATGAGTCACGCCTGGTGCGGCAAGAAGAGCCATTGCAAGACAGGCTTTACGAACTGCTCGTTTCACTCGGAGAAGCCGGTTTCTGGAAGCCCATATAACAACAATCAAACTGAACCCTACCACACGCTTGCTTCTTACACCCGATACTACTGTAGAATCACTCTACAGAAGGACATACGCCGGTAGAACAACGGCAAAGTGCGACCTGACAGTATCCGACAATTCGGCCGCCTTGTCATAGTGCAAACGTTACCTGTACCCCTCTCCGGGAATGCACGGTCATACCATCAGCATTCCTCAGACACCTTTTAGTAAACCTTGTCCCTCGTTTGCATTTCATTGTCAATGCTTAGTGCATTGGACCGCCAAAATCTTGTTTGTAGTAACGCCTCCGAAACAACATGGCACAACACCCGTACTCGTAGGACGCATCCTACGGTAAGAGTCCAACTCATTTGTGATAACCCCAACCCGTTTCAAGAGGTATCCAACTCATCCAAGACGTGACGTTTGAGAACACTGAACGGGCAGTCCGATGAACAATCCCATGGCCTTGGTATACGGTATATATCCTAAGGGTATTGGGTAGCTTATCATTTGCGGAGACCCGTTGCTCAGAGAACAAAATAGCGAACACATGCAATTGTGAAGTATGTATACCATCACTATTGTAGGACTCGACATAGGTCGGCACGCTTCGTGTAGGTCAATGCTGTCTTCGATTCGCCGCCAACGGCATCCGCCAGTACGCGCAGACGTCAGGACGAGGGGCCCATCTACTCCATTGCCCTCGGTGTACATAGTCCTCTCATCAGGAGGACGGTCTGCACAGCTACAGTAAACAGCATAAACACGTGTGCCGCGATGAGCAGAACTGTGACCGCGGCTGAACTTCGGCCTCCCTCTTCCGCAAGGTCAACTTTCAGAAGAAAGGCCACGTACATGCTGGCCAGAATTATACCATTCCCCCAACGATACAGCCACATGTCGGCCTTTGGCTTAAACGGCGAGATTGACTCGGAAATAAACACGAAAACCACCGCGAGCAACAACACGATGGCGACCTGTTCAGCAGTATCCGGTAGAACAAAGACCGCCACCCCAGTCAGGACGATCCTACGCCCGCACTCCACGACCTCGTAGTAGTAGCAGGCCGGCTTGTATGCGCCCCATAGGCAGCTGTATGCTGTGAGGTGCGGCATTGTTCCCCTGTCAGGTTTCTCCAATTCCCGGCGATGGCGCACCAACCAAAACGCGAAGAAGGCAGGGATACCGAACGGGTATACGAGAACCGTATACTATGTATGCGTTGTGCCTCTCGGTAAAGCTGGTGACGCTGTAATCCGCACGAAGGTAGGCCTTACCATCGTCCAGAGAATCGCATACGAACGTCTGGAGCACTGTGAAGGAGACAGAAGAGTACACGAAAAATGCCATAAACAGAACGATCGAGAGGTGCTTGTGCTTCACAACCGACCCCGCCGAGAGCGAGTTCCGATTCACCATTTTGGCGATAACGAACGTGGCAGCGCACGCAAGACATATCACTGGTGGAGCCACCGTGGCAATCACAAGTCTGTCGTAGAAGTCCGTGGTGAACAGGCAGGAGCTTGACATGATATCGTGTGCCTCGTAGGTGAAAACTAATTAATTTCTTGAAATAGTATGGATTAATTAAAAAAATGGCGTTGTATCGTACGCTTTTAAGAATGTGCGAAATGGGGGCCGGGTGTCGCAGGAAACTTATGCGCAAATTACGTGCCTATTGACGGAAAGTAACTGTTATACTATTGGTATTTATATAAATACGTGTTGTACTCTGAAAGCCATACGAGTAGTAATTATCTATTTATCGGAGCTGCTCGGGCCGAAAAAAACTCCAATCCTGATTCTATATACCTCTCCTCCAAACCAAAAACTAATTTGTGTCTTGGATTAGTATGATTAATTAAATCTCCCCCCCTCGCCCAAAAACCCAAACAATATCCAGAAAGAAGAAAACCAAGGGAAAACAAAAATAAAAGTAGTAACCTAAGTGTGCCAGCTATAATAGTAGTATATTGAAATAGTAACGGACACGGTGGTATTTTGCTAAGGTAATATTATTATTATTCTTATTGTTCTTATTATTATTCTTATTATTATTGTTGTTATTATTATTACTAGTATGCTTGCATCCGACAATCTGCAGCATGACCTTCAACGTTGATCACTCAAAACATCCCCGAAAGAAGAAAACAAAAGGAAACAACAAAAGGAAAACCTACGCACCAAGTCTATCTCTCTCCCTTCCGTGCCAACTTTCGACTCGGTAATATTATTAATATTCTGTTGGGCTACTTACTGGTAAACCGGTAAAAAGGTTAACCAATACCTCTCCTCCAAACCAAAAACTAATTAGTGTCTTGGATTATTAATAGTATGATTAATTAAATCTCCCCTACCGCGCCCAAAAATCAAAACAATAAATCCTCCGCCCTTCCCTCGCCCAAAAACCAACACAATTATCCAAACATCCTTCCTGCTTTCGTCTACCGTGGTTCCCCTTCTACTCTTCCTGCTGCCCCCCCTGCCCTCACTCCCCTGGGCAGCTTTCCATCTACTCCTCCTTCTGTTGCCTACCCTCCCGCCATTCACTCCAGCACCACCCACAGAGGGTGCGCTGCGCTGCCTACTTTTCCCCGCTTCCTCCTCATGCCACCTGGCCATGTACCGTTTGGCTGCTTCAAGAACTCCACGGTACCATTTGCCCGCCTGTTTTGCTGCAGTGGTCCACAGAGCGGTCTCAACTCCGAACGTCAAGGGGGCGTTTTCCGTTGATTCCTCGTTGGAATTGAAAAAGTTAAGGTCCTCAATGAGGCATCTGTGCCACATTTTCCGCTGCCCGCCTGGACTCGGGTCCTCCCCGCCAGTAATCGTACAGAACATTGAATTACAGAGAAAGTAGGTCAATTTGTTTGTTATTGACCTGGCCCACGGAGGGTACATAGAGTAAAACAGAGTTTGCAGCTTATAAATCGGATCTGCAGCGCTCTGTACAATGTTGGCGATTGGGGAGCTCAACAGAGCCCAATCAAACCCTGTACAGCTATGACTCCGCTGTATGTTGCATTTTCGAGTTTAACCCTTTCACCACCCCAAAAAAGTATCCCACAATATTTTCAAGTAGTTTTGTCCCCAAAAACCGTTTCCGGCTCTAAAGGGGTTAAGAATGTACGCCGCCTACAACAACAACGTGATGAGTGTTAGATAACGTACCGAAAGTTTCGATATATATATATACTTCGTATATCGTTCGATAAAACAACAAACTATCCAACCGAAAAAAGTTCGGTGTTTCGATAATGTTCTCGATAATTCGATAGACGATAACGATACCATACCATAAAACGATAAAAAAAAAGCCGAGCGCCTCCCAGGGGGACTGGTGACACAGGACACAGACACAGCAACAAACTGCATGCAGTAGTTCAGGACTTCCCATACGTAGGAAACCCCACACCCATATATAGGGCATATCTCATAGGACGTTCATTGTGTGTCCCATGGGATGTCCCATATAGGGTGTCCCATGGAATATCCCACCGGATATCCCATAGGAGGTCCCATAGGAGGCCCCATGGGATCCCATGGGACATCCCATACGAATGCCCATAAGAAATTCCATGAGATTCCATGGGGCGTCTCATACAAAGTCCCATAGGTAGTCCCATGGGACATCCCATAGGAATTCCCATGGAAGATCCTGTAGGATGTCCCATGGGAAGAATGTTTTCATGGGACCTCCGATACAACGTCCCAAAGGATGAATGAACGACCCCTCATGGGCCATCTCATAATTCCCCCAATGGAAGCCCCCATTATCCATCCCATGGGACATCCAATGGGACACCCTGCGGTTTATCCCATATGGGACACCCCACGGGTTGTGTGGGACCCCATGGGATGAATGCCCCCCCATGGGCGTGGAATGTAACGTCCCATGGGGTATGGGATCAACGACCTCTCATGGGCATCATATAGGATGTCGTCTGGGATATATCCCATGGGATGATGGAGATCCCAATGGACGTACGATTTGAGCAAATAGTAGCAATCCGATGGGACATCCCGTGATACGTATCCCACGGGATGAAGAATCTCCCATGGGCATGGGATGTACTGTCCCATGGGGTATCCCATGGATTGAACGACCTCCCATGAGCTTCACATGGGATGTTATATGGGATATCCCATGGGATGATCGACATCCCGTTAGCGCTGCGAATTGAGCTATGGGTATTCCCATGGCATGAGCCATGGGTGTATGTACCATGAAATATCCGATCAGATGAACGATATCTGAATGACATCTGTCTCATGGACCATCCTATGGATCATCCCATGTGACATCCCATGGGATGCTTGACATATATACCATAGGGTGTCCTATAAGCTCTATCGTTGGATTTCATATAGATTATCTTATGGGATATGCCACAGCTTATCCCATCGGATGTCCCGTAGGATATCCCATACGGAGTAGGACGTCCCATACGACGTCGCATGGGATGTCCCATAGGTTTCGCATGGTAGATCCCATGGGATGTCCCATTGCAGCTTCCTATGAGATGCCCCACGATAATGACTATGGGATCTTAAATGACCCATGGGATGTCACCTGTTCCCGAGGACGTCCCATCTAACTTCCTGTGCAGTATCGCATAATATACCACGGGAATGGTCCGTGGGATGTCCCGGGGGATGCCATGGGATGTCCCCATAGGATAGCAAAGACTATAATAGGACACCCACAATCCCACGGGACGTCCCATGGGCGTGAGCAACCTATGAGACCAACATGTCCACTGAGATATATCCTGTAATATCCTGTGAAAGAACCCATGGGATATTTGGTACTATCGGACTGGGATCATTGGATATCTACGAGACGTCTAATTGGACGCCCTATAGGACGTCCCACAGGAATCCAAGTAATCACAGGAAACATTTACTGAAACATTCCTGATGTGTATTATAGCAGGAGTATAGGGCCATACGACCTGGATAATAGTGTTATCATATACCTGGTGTATGAGTAACATGGTGTCCGGTGTCGTGTAGCATAGCAGTGCAGGCGCATCATACCACAGAACCAGCAACTGGGGCAGCAGGAGGAGAGCACTTGTTTTGTGTTTAAATGTTAGGCTACCAGGTATGTATTAATACTCAAATAGTACTTGAATGTAATGTGAACCGGGTAGGGTTTATTATCAGCGACATAATAATAGAATCATGCCCGGCAGCAACATAGTGCCGAGTACCGGTGTATCGGTGTGATACTTGAAGCGAGTACCGCAATAAATAGTTTTAGGGTGCATCTACTGCTGCCTGCTGCTCAGTAGTCGTACTCATACATATAATAATGGAACAATACGAACAATGAAAACACGAGGCATGGCACAGATGGAACATGGGTATATAAGGTATATGCACATCGACGTAAAAGTGCAGCGCGGCAGGTCCTGCTTAACTCGTGGCCGAGACGTTGGGCTTGAGACGCGAATAATCTTACAGATTGCCGTGTTGACGACGACGTAAAATCGAAAAACAATACCAGGTATACCTCGGGTATACTGTATACGAAGATGGACGTGTGGGCTCTCGTGAGGGCATGATGCGTCTATTTTCGCCTCCATTGTCGTTATCATTATCGTTTATCGACTTTTTGGTGTTTCGATTCGATAAATATAATTGTCGTTATCGTTATCGTTGTCGTTGTCGATCGGCTTTGGGCCTTATCGTACCGAAATCTTTTTCGTTTCGATATCCAACACTAAACGTAATGTATGGCTTTCGCGGCAGGGTAGGATGCTCCATGCATGCGTGAACAACGCAACGACGACAGATAAGAAATAAGAACGGTGAAAACGGTTGAAGTTGAGCCGAGAGAAAAAATAAACTACTGTAACTACCGGTACCATTTAAGAAATATGCAGCTGGTGACGGCACACAAAACAAAAAATACTTAAGAACTTAAGAGATACTTAGAGCCGCCCAAATGGACCCACTACAAGCACAGATTTGCATTCCGCTCTCCTCCTTGCCGGTCTTCTGCTCACATCCACCCACCCTGATCCACCCTTCCTTTTCATACCCGCTCACATGTTTTGCAATTGATGCTTCGTGCCATGGACAGTGGCGAAGTTAATGGAACAGCCTTGCAGCACATTCCTGGCGGCTGAGGAACCGAACGCCGATGGCTCGCTTGAAATGGTGGGCTGCGTCCACGTGACTTGGTCAGGGACGACCGATAGCAAGCAACCGGGCGTCGATGCGCACTTCGGCACGCTCAGCGTACCAAAACAGTTCGCGGGACGGGGAATCGGGAAGTGTCTTGTATCCGCCGCAGGTGAGGCAACAGGAAACGCCAACAGCTCTTTCGGAATACAATAATACAGGCCCGCCTATAAGAAACTCGCATTTTGAGTGAGCCTCAGATTCTCATTGTGACACCACCCTTGAACAACCTTGAGCGTAGATTATTATATTGGATTTAGTGTAGCGCTCGCCACTGAGCACGATTTCTTATTCCAACTTTCTTGGCGTCCGCCCAAAAGTGAGCCTTATACGTTCTTAACTAGGCACTTTCTTTTTTCGCGGGCCTATACTGCTGTCGTGTACTCGTAATATATGATATTTCTCTCCTCTCGTTGGTGATGCTGTTGTTTTCACATTAGCACATCGCTAAAATCAAGTCCGTGGTCGCAGGACAGGCTCCAATAACTCTGGAGTGGAAGAATAATGCCTCTTAGAGAAAGATAGAAATAAAAACAGAAACATAAAAAATACGCATATAATATAGTACCTCAACCGCATCGTATTGTTTTTTCGTTTGATTTATTTCGCCTTCTCTCTTTCGATGCATGTCGGTTGCGGGCGTATGAAATAATGTTTTGCCTGTCGTACCAAGTTACGCTGGCATGACAGAGTGCGTTGCGTTGTACAATGCTTTTTGGTAATGCATTATCTCTGTATCGGAGCTTGTGTGACCACAGAGCGTGTTTCTCCTAGAGTGAAGAATCAGCACGGACAATGGGTGTGCTGGATGTCGACGAGTAGAAGAACGGTTTAACGTGAAGAACACAATAACACTGGGTACGGCAGGCACAACATATATTCAGACGCCAGCACAACACACTATCGTGCCATCGTACTGGGTATGCATTTCTCGGCGCTTTAACCATTTGCCTACAGTATGGGACTCGGGGCTATTTTATGCGTTGTACAACGCCTTGTGACGTCATCGTACTGGGTATGTATTTCTCGGCGCTTTAACCATTTGCCTACAGTATGTGTGCATTTTGGTTCGTGGTCGGGGTATCTCTGTTGTCTTACCCTATTGCTCCCGAGCTGTGGCTCTACTTTTCGGTTAGAAAGTTTATTTGTCCTCATGAGAATCTTGATTTTGTTTCATTCCTTTTAGCTTCTCGTTTTTTTTCTATCCTTCGCTTTCTCATTTGTATTTTCTTTTCGGTTTCGTATTATTTCTTTCGCCTTCTCTCTTTCGATGCATGTCCGTTGCTGGTGTATGAATGCCATGTTGTGCCTGTCGTACCCAGTGCGATGGCATGACAGCAGTGCGTTGTATCGTAGCTTGTGGCCACAAAGAGTGTTTCTCCTAGAGTGGAGAATCAGCACGGACAATGGGTTTGCTGGATGTCGACGAATAAAAGCACGGTTTAATGTGAAGAACACACACAAATAGAATTAGGAATATATTTAAATGAGGGTTTCTTATATGGCTTCGTTTGAGTACGTGTTAGTTTGGCCTTTCACGAGTAGCCCAACAGATTAATGCCATAACATATGACATCGTGGGCGGACATGAGAGCGGCTGGTCGTGAGTTCGAATCTCGCGTCCACCATAAAAAATACCTGGTAGCACCTTTTCAAGAAAGCTGTATTTCCTCATGTCAATAATCAAATAAAACACTCTCCCTGGGTCCCCAGCGAGATTGTTTAGAACTTCGGACTAGGCACGTACAGCCCCATACGAAAACCAAAGGCCCCGCTGTTCAGAAGGGGGGGAGAGTGTTATAAGGCTTAGTTTGGATAGGGGTTTGGTTGACCTTTCACCAGTAGCCCAACAGACTAATGCCGTAACATGTTGCAGTCTTTACGGCGAAACATGGGAATCTACGGAGGTTCAACAAATACAGCCAGTATACATGTTTTAATACTTTTGGTGGAGGAAACGGCTGCTTCTACGATTATAGCCCACTTCAAAATCAGCGATTTTCTTTGACGATCGTTTTCACGGCTGCTCGACACGGGGAATGATGCTAGGAAACAGATACCTTCCACTAATTTAATTTCTTTTTTTCGAAGGATTATCGCTATCTCTGTGTCGTAGCTTGTTACCACAGAGCGCGTGTTTCTGCTTGGATGAAGAATCCGCAGGGACAAGAGGGCTGGATGTCGACAAAGAGAAGGACGGTGTAATGTGAAGAACACACACATCGAACGACGACGGCGGGGTGGCCAGAGGCACCGTACTTCAGGAGATACGGCCAGGAGCTGGTTTCAAAACCGGCGAATTCGTTAAAAGAAAGCGGGGGGGGCTATATCGTAGAATGACTCAAACAAGAGGAAACACCCACGATTTCATGTGTTCATTATTTCATATGACGTAAACCTTGCGAAAACCTTGCATTCGCAAGGCAAGGCTTCATGTGGCCAATGGTATTGAGAGCGCATTCGTCTAAGCGATGCGCCGTCAGGCGCAGAAACCTTGTGTATAATACAAGGTACCTACATCATACGCAAGAAATCAGAAGGGAAGAAAAAACGACTGGAGTAAACCTCAACCCTCTCTAATGATGGTATATCTATTAGCTTAAACGCGACAATGCTGGTAAACACCCCATGGATCGCTGTTATGTTTCGGGCGAAAAACAGGTGTGTGCCGGGGCGTTTGCCATGCGACCAGGGAGCATACTCTACAAAATCTTATTTCCTGCCTTTTCTCCCCGCGGGAGATTTACAAAAAACAAGAAAAAACATCACACGCTTACTTACCACACAGCAACAGCACAGCAGCAGATGTTGGTCGTACCGCAACGTGGCAGGACCAACAAGGCGCTCGCAGCACCGATAAACAGCGCTGACGATCGCTCTCGTCAACCCTTGGGGAAGCTGTGCTCGTCAGACTGATTGTACCTGGTCGTTTGTTTTTTTCCCGAGCTGTGATCGAACTTCTCCGTCATCATATTGGTACTGCGACATCGGTTTGCTCGAAATACTAAATAGCCCGTGACCATTGGGATCAACTGGGCCGTGCTTGATTTGTATACCAGGTATATTTTGTTTTAGCTGTAGTCTATGGCTTTTAATTAACCCCTTTCGTGCCGGAAACTACTTGGAAATAGTGTGGGATATATTCTGCGATAGTGTGCGTAAGCAGAATTCGACGCGAGTCGACGAGAGGGAAGAAAGTGCTCAACTCTTCTCGCGACAATGATCTAAGCACGTACCGTAGTGGGGAGGAGGGAGAAGACCCTGCTTAGTGACCCCGGATCTGATGTACGACTAGGGAGGGAGAAGGTGAAAGACGAGTGAAGAAAATAAATGGGAAGATTAAAAAATGTGTATATAGATGACGATAGAGGTATCATAGGGCTTTTGGGCAGAAATAATTCCTGGATGCCGGGGCTCCTTAACCCATTTTTTACTACCGCAAAAACGTATCCCACACTATTTCCAAGTAGTTTCGTCCCCAAAAACCGTTGCCGGCTCTAAAGGGGTTAAATGGCCCCCAACGGAACGTGAAGGTTGTATCGTTTTCGGTTCGTTTTGGTTGCCCGAAGATGGCGTCTCGGGAGAGAGATACTGGACACAGTTTTTTTTCGTGATGCCGCTCACTGCTTGTTTTAGAGTTAGCTAACAGTTTGGGAGACAGTGGGTGAGGCAGTGAGTCGTTGGGTTTTTCATCATCGGCACCCCCTTCTCTACAAAGACGTCGAGAGACGGGTCGGTCAAGAGACGGGTCGGTCAAGAGACGGGTCGGTCAAGAGACGGGTCGGTCAAGAGACGGGTCAGTCAAGAGTTGGGTCAGTCAAAGGGAAACGTACATATGTCAAGGGTGTCAGGCCGAGTATGTCACACTAAACCCTAGTAGTTTGGCGTTCGACCGCGTAAATTTGCCGTCCGTCAAAGGGGTGAAAGTGCCGTTCCCTAACATATTTGCTTCTCTAAAACTGCCGGGCTTCTTTTTCTATTCCGTCTGACACAACCGTTGGTGCAGTTGCTGCCTGCGGCTGCTACTGCTGCTGTCGCGGCTGCGCGGTAGGATAAGAGGCTGAGCGGTCTCTTGAAGGCGACCGTCGCGTTTTCTGGCTTCAACTCAAAAGTCCACGGGCATCGAGGCCTTGCTTAAGCGATGTCACGTCGAACGACATGTTGTTGGGGCGGGCCAGTCTCAACCCACCCCTCTGAAATCATGCCAACGGTCGTCTGTCTGTATATATTTTATAACGACTATTGTCCGGAAATATAAGGACCGCTTGGGTATTAATGGAGCCGTCGATCCCCCGGTGCATGGCTGGCTGAGTGCCCTGTGAAGCCTCAGGGTCCTTTAGCCGTGGACAATTTTGCCTCC
The DNA here is from genome assembly GCA_036873775.1 of Costaria costata. Taxonomy (NCBI): domain Eukaryota; class Phaeophyceae; order Laminariales; family Agaraceae; genus Costaria; species Costaria costata. The sequence continues at coordinate 1,019 of JAYJME010002394.1, read as the reverse complement.
TGTAGGTCGGTTTTATGCCCCATCCCAGATGGCATGAAGTGGGTTTCCATAATCATAATAATCATAATTATCATAATTATCATAATTATAATAATAATTATAATAATATTAATAATAATAATAATAATAATAATTATAATAATAATAATTCAGTCGGGTGATGTAGGCTTATTTATCAGCCGTTGCTGCTTTTTGTGTCCCTTTTTCCCATATTTCTACCAGTTCTCCCCTCTCTTCCGTATTACCACGACTTGAAACGCACACTGCCTACTCCGAGTACGAGTCAGCCTTGCCTCATTGTCTAATATTAATAGTACCAGTAACCAAACGGTCCTTATATTTACGGACAGCGTATTATATTATACAATATTACGGTTTTGGTGTCTACAGTATGTTCTATTGTGTCTACAGTATGTCCTACTAACTGGACCAAATGTTGCTTCCAAAAATAGGAAATACATATAGGATTTGGTATCTACAGTAGGTCCTATTGTGTCTACAGTAGGTCCTATTAACTATGCTCACCCGTAATAGTTACATTTATTATTTATTATGCTGCTGTTTTTTTTACATCAAAAGACGGGCTTTTTGGTGTTTTGCTGCCCCACCTTGTCGCTGTATGCTGCGGTTTTCAGATCAGAAAACTGCTCTGTTTTCTGCCTGATCTGATTCCGGCGGGGCGTTTGACAGCAAAAAGGAGTCGTCGTCAAGCGTCTCCAGTGGGAGCCCCGAGAGTGTGCCGTCTTGTTATTTTTTCTTGCCCGATTGTGAACATCGTTCGTGCGGAATATATATACTTCCTCTGTCCCATAAGTCTGTGCAGTTATGTTTTTGCGCCCCCTTACCGGCGTCCGATCTGTTGTCCGTTTGTTTGGTTGAATTCTACGGCGTTTTTTGAGTGAGAAAAACTCCTTTTTTTTTTTCAGCTGATGCTTGATTCAGGCGCCTGAACGGCTTAGGATAATTGAGTCGGCCCAAAAACGGCCATCTTTTGCCCCTATCCAGGGCTGGATGTGTGG
>JAYJME010002393.1:0-13817 GCA_036873775.1 Costaria costata | reverse complement strand
GTCCCTCCAACACCGATGTGCCTTCTGAGCTAAGGCTTCCGGCTTATCTATCTGTCCATACCGTGAACTACGGGACAGGATGGGTCTCCAGAGAAACCCTACCCGCCGATCTTGGCTGCCACCTTTGCCAATCATCCGGGCATGGTCAACTTCTTACTCCGGCGAGGCGCAGACCCCGACAGACCTGTTACTACGGTGGTCCCATTCCCAAGTTTTGGGATTTCTAAAACCACTCCTGGTGAACGGGCATTGCATATAGCGGCCAGGAACAGGAAACTCGAAATCGTTCGCTTGCTGCTGGAGCAGTCCCGCATCAATCCCAACGCCACCGACAGCAGAGACTGCACCCCACTCATAGCGACTTGCGAGTGCCAGCAGGTCTGCGCGGAAGTGGTACGGTTGCTGCTCGAGGCGGGTGCCGACCCGGCCTTGGCAGACGAAGACGGGTGCATCCCTCTGCACGCGGTGGCCATAAACGGTGACGACGCGGACGTGGTCGGCACGCTGCACAGTAGAGCACCCGCCGCGCTCAACCGCTGCGCTAACAAAGGCGAAACCCCGCTCCTTGTGGCGTGCTTGTACGGCCACGAGAGTCTGGTGTCCAAGCTGCTGTCGCTGGGAGCTAAGCAGCCCTCGGACAGAGGCGTCACATGTCCGCTCACGATGTCCGTGCTGAACGACTTCGCGGGCATCGTGCGGGTCCTGGTCAACGAAGGAGGGATTAGGGCGGTCGGAGGCGTGCCGATGACGTTTGTCCAGGCGATGAACATGGCCGTCCGCTTCCACCGGGCGAAGGTCCTCCGGCTGCTGCTCGCGGTGGACGGAGAGGAGGGGCGGTCGGAGTGGGCCAACGAGGTTTTCGAGGGGAGGCACCTGCTTCACGTTGGCGCTGGCTACTGCTGTCCCTCCACGGTGAGCGTTCTCCTGGAGGCGGGGGCGGACGAAGCGGCGCGTGACTCAGAGGGGCATTTCCCTCGATGCGTCATCGGGATGGATATCGGTCGGGATGCTAAGGTTCAGATGGATCGGGGGAAGGAAGTCGCCGTTCACCGGATGCTGCAGCGCGGCCCAGCGTACCGAGCTCGATCATGGGCGTGGCCCTCCGATGAAGAAGTGGATGCCGGTGGTAGCGGGGATGGTGACACTGCTGCTGCTGCTGATGCTGCTGCTGCTGCTGCCCTCTTGTCTCCTCCGGCCGTGAAGTCCCCTCCTGTCAGTGGCGTGCGAATATTCCGGCCGAAGAAGAGAAGCGGCAGTAGAAATATATTTGTGCGGGTTGTCGACAGGTGAGCGCTGTAATATCGTAACATCGTAGCTGGTTTTTTGTGTTCGCATTCTTTGCTTTTTTTTGTCAGAGTTGGCTCGTTGAAGAGGGCCGTCTACCACTTTTTTGTAGGAAAATCCACAGGCTGATGCCGAGATGAACGAGAAATTTCTAAACAAAAAATATCGACTGTTACTTTATCGAACCCGACTAAACCCAAACCCTAACCCTCTGACCCTAACCCCGACCCTGACCCATCTCACCCGGACCCAACCTTAACCTTAATCCTACCCAGAACCCTACCCCGACCCCGAGAAGTCTGACTCTAATGCTAGGCGTAACCGGTTGCCGAGGGTAGAAGTCGGCGTCTACGGCGTCTAAATTACGCAAGACGTGGTTCTGTCTTTTATTGTTTTAGCCTGGCCACTGTCGAGATTAGACGGGTCTGTTACGTAGCTAGGAATTTTCCTGGGCTTTTGCTGTTGAATGAGTTTAACCCTTACACTACTACTGACAGAATGACCCTACTCTTGTTCCGAGATTTTTTTCCAAAAAAAAGTGGGCGCAGTTATACCGGGATTGTAAGAAGCTTGTGTGTACCCGCCGGTGTGCCAACCGCTTTTCTCAAAGTACAATAATAGTGATCGCTCTATAGTAGTGCCTATTGAGTAGTGCCGGTTGCCCGCTATAGTGCCTGTGAAATCGCTTGGCACAGATGGGAACCACCAGTACAGTAGTGGCAGTATGCAGAGTAGTGCTGGTTGAAGCTATAGTGCCAGTATTTCCAGCTGGTACATACCGGCACTATAGAGGGACTGGTCCACTACTGTACTGTTAAAAACTATCGGTACGACAGTAGTGCGTTTACATTACATACGAGATCATGCATGCATTGTCGAGTGTACTGAGTCGAGTACATTGCACGAGTTCGAGCTATCTTTTGTTTTATCGCTCGTGCAGTTTCTGTCGAGTACTTCCCGAGCGGGGAGGGGGGGGGGGGGGTTGCTGGAGGCCCTGTGTCGAATGACGAGAGAAGGGCAATGGTTTCTGCTGTAGATTAGATACAGCCAAGGTCTACAGAGATGAGCAAAATCTATCAAAACATGTGTCGCACAACTTGTTGATAGTAGTGGACAACTAGCTACCCACTGCAATAGTTACAGCAGCACATATTCATAGGAGTATTTCGTGTAGCAGCTATGATATATGTGCGGCTTTGAATGTTCCCGGTGGCGTATGTTCGTTGTCGACTATCGACATACCATACACCGCACATCGAGGCCAACGGCAGCAGCCGTGCCCCTCCCGCGCCCGCTGCTTCTCTGACAGGTACAGCACGAAGGACTAATTGCTCATTTTTAGTGACGGGCAAGAAAGTGCCCCCTCGATATTGGAGGGTTGCTGATGCTGCTGCGTTATGGCTCTCAGTGGAGAGCTGGATCTTGCGGTTGAGGCAAAGAGCAAACACCACTTCGTAAAACGTGTGAGGATTTTCGTCAAATCTTGTTGTCCTTGTTCTCAGGATGATCTGGTGGGTGGCAGTGAACTATTGCTGTCGCTTGCAGCTTGCACGAGATATGGCGGCGGCATCGAGTCGGAAAATGTATTTGTTGGTCTTAGGGAATCGAACGGCAAAACCTGCAGGGTGCAATCGTTTATTTTGTTGAATTCGAAGTCCCTCATTGAGTTGGCACTTTTTCACTGGTGTGCGTCACCATCAAGGCCCCGAGTCAATCACATCGTGGTTTGCGAGCTTATTCTGCGTCGTCGTTTTTATTTTCTGGTGGAAGTGTGATGGTTGTTGCGCAACGTACATGAGTGTTGACGAATCTCGCGGAGCTGCAAATATCGGCTCTGCTGGCGGCTTGTGACTGTGTGATCGAATCTAGTAATAGATCATCTTGACCTTTGTCGTGAACGGAGCCTGGTCATTCTGTTTCGTTGTGTTATTACGTTTTTCTTCAACGTTTCCCTTCACCCTCTCCTGCTTTTCGCTTGGAGATCGACCGAAACGTTCGTGAGGTTAGGTTGCTACGCGCATCCCCCGGCTTTCCTTGCACCTTTTTTCTTGGGGTATGTTGTTTTCTGCGATCTCCCTCGCCTCCCCCCGGTCTTCCCTTCGCGAGATCGGCCGAGTCGCGTTCGTGACGTTTTTTTTTAGCACTATGCCGAGGCTCTTCACAGTGTACTTCATTCAGTATGAAATGGAAATATACTGCTGTTGCTCTCGCTGTTTGAAGCTGTCGTTAATTGTGTGAGTTGGTGGGAAGCAGAAAAGTCGAACACGATGCAACATTTATTTTATTTTATTTCAAGTCCTATGTTTGGCAGATTCCGGCGGTCGGACGGGACACGGAGATTCAGGCACGCGAGGCTGGAAATTTGCAGGTAAAAAAAACTGCAATACGTGAACAATAAAGTGACACCTCCATGAGAGGATGGCATAATATATATACTGATTTTTGGCGTTTGTCTCGTTTATTTATCAGTGCCGGTGGTGACGTTGCCTTTTTTTTCGGGTCCGCCGCGTTCTGGGCCGTTTCGGCTCCGTTTGTCGTTTTTCGACGCGTGGGTCGGGAGGGTGGGTGACACAGCCGTCGAAAAGCATCGTCTCGCGGCCGGCCCAGCTCGGCCTCGCACTAGCGTGCAAATGCGGCGCAACCTCTATAATGTGAACGAGGGTCTCTCCCCGAGCGTGGGCAAGACGGGCGTTATAGGGCGGTTTCGTTGCTTTTGAAGGTTTCGGTTTTTGGCGCAGGCAGGAAAGAGGTGAGGCTGTCACGGGAGGAGCTTGCGGGGTCGCTCGCGAGGCTGATTTCGAAAACATGCAAAATGCAAAACGGGCGTCGTGCTCACGTCTTGGTTTAGCACGTCAACCCCGGCGTTTCCGTCTGTGCTGTAACGAGAGTTAAATGGCAGTCCGTCTCCACGAGTTGTAACCAGGGGGGGGGGTGGTACATACTACGTTGAGGACACGCTGGCATTCTCAAGATCATCATTTCGTTGTCAGCACACTTGGCATGTGTTGAGGGCACGTTGTTGTGGCGGCTCCCAGCTGGACAACGTGTCCTCGGCGTTTGTAGGCTATGGTATGGGTTTCGAAACTATAAGCAGGGGGGGGGGGGGGGTCTGCCCGCCCGTGATGGCGAGGCAGGCGTCGTAACATGCCGAACTCGTGCGGTCGGTGTAAGCCTTTGGGTCAATTGTCACCTGTTACCAGGTGCCTGGTAAGTGACCTCTCCTGCCGCGGCCGGCGGTCCCACCCAAAAAATGAGCTTTTCTGCCTTCGCGCGATCGCCATTTTGATGTGGCTGGGCCTCTTTTCGAATCGTGGCCCTCCCGTGTTTACCCGTACGTCTGCGACTTCTCAATATTACTTGTCAGCTTTCCTGGGGTGTTTTTGCTCTGCCGTCGGCGCAAACAACGAGAAAGCTTGCATGAAGTACCTGGACAGCAGTGGCGATCCGATTCGTCTGTTTTACCGTATGCTTGATATCTCGCTCCCTTGCCAAGTCAGGGTGTAGCGCTAATCATCGGGCCGATCTACAATATACCCGTATACCCAGAAGAGGGAGCACGTAAAAAACAAATCCGACGGGTGCCCACGTGGAAAATTAAGCGCATAGGAAATTTTGAGACCCGGACAGGGGGGGTTAAGTAAAACCATTTTTAAAACTTTTTAAAAAGCATTTTTCGTGAATTCGTCCAGAAACCCCACGCCGTTGTTTTTATTTATTCATTACGTACCATGTCAGACGTGTTTAGGAGTGCGGTGTCGTTTTGTCTTTTTGTCGTGCTCTGCGGTATACCAGTCCTGGTATGCGCGATTTCGGGGGATTTCCAGCGCACAAAGTGCATCAGGACGTCGCCTGTCTGTCGTTCCTGCCAGCGACTGAATTCCTTTACAGACCCTCCCCACCCAGAAGGAAGGAGTGCGTAGTCTGCTTTTTGTCCTCGAACACTGTGCTTTTGGTGACGGCCATCCCGCGCACTCAAAGAAGGGAAACACAAGTAGAAAACTGCTGCCGCAATGCTGCTGTAGTATGGTACGAGACACCTACTAAGGAACAGGCTAGCATAAAACATGAAATTCGGGAGTCGTTATCTTGAAAATCGTGTAGAAAACACCCTCTCTCAAATAAGAAATTCAGCTTGGACCAGCTTTCCTGTTTCTTATTTGGTGTCCTGTCCTGTATGGTATCCTACTGTACTTCCGAGTAGTGTGTCGCCCAAACAAGGGCGCCGTCGTCGTAAGGGGTTTACTACAAAGTAGACTGCAGCATTATTACAACAAGCAGCGGTAAAATAACCGCGCATACGAGACATACATGCAGTACCTGGTAGCAAACAGTTAACACCTTGGACAGATCACCGATGCCCACTTCGTGATCTAAATCTTTCAGGGCACATCTATTCCTGATCTGTATGATCTACAGCAACTCAAGTTGACGGGTGGGAACCTTATAATCTGCATGATCTACTACAGTAACTGTACGTACTGCTGTAGCTCATCATGTTTCCTGTGTTTCGTCTGTACTTACAGTAGTACTCTACTGTACGTATACACATCCTGTACAGACTTGCCGCATGTATCGATATATCCGAGGATATATGGTCTCCTTGGCGGCCAGACCACCCTCTCCATACTGCTGCGGCTGCCGTTGCCTGCCTTCTGAATCTTCCTGCCACTACGTACAGTTTGAATTTTGAATTTTGAATTTTGAACTTGACCTGGGAGTTCGAAGATATTCACGATAAATGTTCATGACGGGGGTAAATTAGAGTGCGCCTCTGCCTGAGTGCCTACTGCAGACACGTTGCGCACACGCTGCTCGGATCGTCTGCTGCTGCTGTCTCGCTCGCGGGTGGGTGCTGCCGGTACTGCTGTGGCTGTTGCAGTTTGGCATCGTCGTGAACCTGTTCCCGTTCCTCAGCCTGTGGACCACGGAAGGGAGAGCTACGATAGCACAGAGGTGATATTCCGCTGTTTGCTGCGCCTCCCTCCCTGCTTATATATCCGAGTACCACTGCTAACATAGGGCGGAAATATAAGAGGAACGCTTGGTGTTCACATCATCTATACCCCAACAGTCCTTACATTTCTGTCCCGAGTGGAACATGAGCTCGAGGTACTCGTACCAGTTGCGTAGAATAGACACCACTAATCACGTGGATGTTCTACTCGCACAGTTGTTGACAAACGGCGTGTTCATTCCGGACTTCGAGATCATGAAGGCCGCGCTTGAGCCTGGAGGCAACGTGAATGGACCTCCAGAGCTGCCCTACGCGCCCATCGTGGCTGCTATCATGGCCAATCATGCCGGTATCGTCCACTATTTTCTCGAGCAAGGGGCAGATCTCGACCGGCCCGTTGTTGGCAAGATCCCAGGCCGATTTTCGGAAAAACCTATCGCCATGCCCGGTGAACGGGCCCTGCATGTAGCAGCCAGGATCGGGAACGTCGAGATCCTTGGCTTGCTGCTGAAGCGGTCCCGCGCTGGTGTCAATGCCACCGACGACAGAGGCTACACCCCGCTCAGGGTGTCTTGCGGATGCCAGTACGTCCGCGTGGAAGTGACACGGTTGCTGCTCCAGGCGGGCGCCGACCCGGCCTTGGCAGACCAGGACGGGTTTACCGCTCTGCACTACGTGGCCCTATGCGAAGACATGGACGTGTTCGACATGCTGTACTCCTATACACCCGCCACGCTGAACTGCCGCACTAACGACGGCCAAACGCCGCTTTTTGTGGCGTGCTTCCAGGGCAACGAGAGGTTGGTTTCCAAGTTACTGTCGCTGGGGGCGAAGCAGCCGATGCCCGTGGACAACAGCGACGTGTGCCCGCTCTCGATAGCCGTATGTCAAGGCCTCATTGGAGTAGTGCGGGTCCTGCTCAACGAAGGAGGGATTACGGCCATAGGTGGCCGGACGGTCTTGCCCAGGGCGTTGCACTCTTCCGTTCGCTTCCGCAAGGCGAGAGTCCTCCAGCTGCTTCTCGCGGTGGACGGACAGGAGAGGCGTTCAGAGTGGGCCAACAACAACAACAACTCCGATCTGGAGGGCGTACCCTTGCTTCACTATGGCGCTAGCTACACCTCTCCCGCCGAGGTGAGCGTCCTCCTCGAGGCGGGAGCGAACGAGACGGCACGTGACACGTGGGACCGTCTGCCTCTAGAAGTTGTCGGGATATGTCGTGCTGAGGAGGATAAGCGTCAGGTGGATCGGTGGGACGAAGTCGCTATTCGCCGGATGTTGCAGCGCGGCCCAGCGTATCGAGCTCGATTGTGGGCGTGGCCCTCTGATGAAGAAGCCGAAGCCGGTGGTAGTGGCGATGGTGACACTGCTGGTGCTGGTGCTGGTGCTGTCCTCTCGCCTCCTCCAGTCGTGAAGACCCCCCCCGTTGCTGGTGTGCGAATGTTTCGGCCGAAGGGGAAGAACGGCAGCAAGGTCTTCGTGGGGCTCATCGGCAGGTGAGAGCTACGTATCGTAACTTTGTTTGTTCGCGTTTGGTTTCGTCGGAGTTGACTCTTTTCGAGGGGGGGCTATTTACCACTTTTCAGAACTATGGTTGACGTGGAAATGGGCAGGAATATTCCAAATAGCACTTGGTTTGGTTACAGTATTGCTTTGGCCAACCAACCATCCACAGCCAAATTGTCAATTGTTGATTTTTTCCGATAAACGACGCCACGATCCCGGATGACAACACCGGTCGACCAGGGAATACCACCAATAAAAAAAAAACTTTGCAAGAAATTGACCAATATAGGAAAACTGCGAGCACCAAATGTCTTTTTTTTTGCCTAACCCAAATCCTAGCCGTAACCCCAGTCCCGATCCGTCACGGGGTCATCGGGGCCAAAATCGGCGTATTTGTCGCCGGAATATGTGCGAAACGTGTTTGCGGGGGCTGTGAGTTGACTGATTATAATTTGCCAACTAGTCATTAGTTGGCTAGATATTGCGGTTAGTTGCGTGCGGTAATTGTTAGACTTCCGCATGTTTTGTATTATGATGGAGGTGGGGACCCGAGGTATCCCCTGCAGCTTTTGCCTACGAGCGGGTCGCGTTGCCACTCACGCGTGTTGATTGTTCAGAGAGATAGAAGAAGATAAGCTTTATTCCGTGCCGTCACGATGAGACTAAACAGAGATATCGTTGCCTCGCCCCTGTGAACCCCTGTTTTCCTATCCAGGCATGCCTCCCAAGTAATAGGAATATGATCCCGTGGGTAATTACTGCGTGATTAACCGTCTACCAAAGCAGTACCATAACATTTGCATCTGATTGTCGCGTTTGTGGCTCGAATAGTGCTTTTTGTTATCATTAGGTGGTTGGCTTACTTCGCCACCCAGTTACAGTAGTAACTATAATAGCCGTAAAGTCCCGCCAACTCACAGCCATATTAATAGTGTTTGTAGTTTCTGTTGTATTGCCTGATCGCTGTTGGAGCGAGACGGGGGTCTGTGGAATTCCTGGAATTACTCTCTTTCCTACGCAGAAACTTTTTTTGTGCCAAACATAGATGGTTTACATAGGGGTACACAGAACGTACGGCTTACTGCGTTTCGCGACGAGCCTAGCACGATGCACGAATTCGAGTTGTATTGTTTAAGTTCCTCTAGCACACGTATGATAGTGTCGTCGTACTATTTTCGTCGAGTACGTGCCGTAGCGGGGAGGGTGGAGAAGAGGAGGCCCCTGATTTTGAGGCTCCGGATCTAGGGTACTAGGGTCTATCAACAGGCCCCGCCGCCTGTATGGGCGGCGACGGGGCCATATTGTAATGACTGAATGGCCTGTCGACAATGTCTGGATATAAAATATCGAACACGCACAGCAAACTCTAAAAGTCGTACATGTGGTACGAAGTACAAGGTTCTCCTTCGGGATGTTTTTGACTTGGCATCCCGGGGGTGTCACACGTTGAAAAGGGTGTAGAGTACAAATACCTGTTATTAATACGTACCGATATATATGAGCATATGCGAGGTTTGCTGGTGTTGTACAGTACCGCTGCTGCAGCTGCTGTACTGCAATTCCGAGGAAGTGTGGGTTGAAGTCGTCCAGCTTGTCTTCTGAATGGCACGCACACATACGCACACACGCACACACACAGAAGCAAAGTTCGTGGCTTTCCCAAAAATGACTGGAAATGCGGCTGCTGTTGTACCATGGCTGCCACAACGTCAAACGTTTTTACGGTGTGATACAGTAGATTTGGCAGGAATTACATAGATCGACTGACAGTGCAACGTACGCATGATATGAACACGTAGATCTGCGTCGATACCAAAACACCGAAACTACAATGCGCAGTTTGGTTTTTCAAGCTTCAACTGCACACAGCACAGAGAGAGCTGCACAGAGGGGTGCAGCATGGTGGTACGAACTACTGTTGCTAAACGCTTGATGTGTTCCTCGCTCAAGTCGGTGTAGTCCGTGTTGTCTCGTGCGTGCTGTGTGCTGTATGCTCTCTTGATGCGGTGGGACAAAAACAAATCCTTATACTTCATGCCGATGAAAAAACGGTCGAATGGGTTTTGCATGGCACCGGCGAGGCAGTGCCAGGTCGGAACGCAACCCCGTGGTTACTCGCCACTTTTTGCGACTTTGAACCGCCGGAGCACGTGCCACGGACATGGGTCGGGGCCCAAACTTGAGTCGCGTGTACACGCGGCCCCCCTGCATGCCCCGCTGCCGAGAGCATGAGAAAGAAAAGACCCGCGGCCGGAAGAGAAAAAAATACCGACGTCCAAAAAAAGTCCATTTGGTACTTGGTAACACGAGTTTCCCCTTCGGGATGTTGGTTGACTTGAAATCCCGGGGATGTCGCAAGTCGAAAAGGGTGAACACGGACATCCATATATATATGAGTCTATGTGAGGTTCGTTCTGCTGCTGCTGTATCAACAGCGGCTGTACTGCGCGGGTGTGTTTGAAATGCCGAGGAAGTGTGGGTTGGAATCGTCAAGGTTGTGTTTAGAATGGCAGGCACACATACGTTGTATACTGTACATACGCACACACGCACACAGAGAGGCTCAGTTCGTAACTGCCCCAAAAATAAGACCTCGATCTGTGGCTGGCTGCTGTTGTTGTACCATGGCTGCCGCAACGTAAAAAAAGTAAAAACAAGTACGATGTGATACAGGTACACAGCAGCAAGCAGTGCACCCGGTCCCCTAAAGCATTGCAACGACGAGCACTCGAGCACAAGCACGAGCACTAGAACACGAGCACGCAAACGAGCACGAGCACGACACGAGCACTGGAACACGAGCGCAACACGACACGAGCACGACTCGAGCAGGAGCAAAGGGCCCTCGAGCACAGCAAGCACGAATGAGCACGAGAGCACGAGTACCAGCGCCAGCACTCGAGCACTCGAGTTCGAGCACGGGCAGAAGGTGGCCCTGCAATCAGTGCGAGCCGTCGGCAGACCGACATGCAAAACCTGTCGGACATTTGTTGTACCATGTGGGTTTGCATGCGCCTGGATGGCTCTAAGTGCTCGGAATGCCTCCCCGTGGTTACTTGCTAGTTTTCGCGACTTTGATCCCCGAGAGCCCGCGTCACGGAGGGGGCCCAAACTTTAGCCGTGTGTACACGCACCCTCCCTGCGTGCCCCGCGGCCGAAAGCACGAGAAAAGACCGACGGCCGGAAGAGAAAAAAATGCCGAAGCCCCTAAAAGTCGATTTGGTACTTTGTAATATGATATCATATGTACCGGTATGTAATTCTTAGGGCTGGGCACTGGCTGGCTCAGTCAGTAGCGATTATAATGTCAAAAAAAAACAATCAGTATACTGGATTACAGCAGAATATTGGCCAAGTAACGATCCTCTCTCCCCCCGAAACGCATTTGGAGGGTTTCCGTGCTGTTACATGGCGTGTTTCTTGGACGTGCGTAAGATAAAAACTACTGGCGAATACACTGGCCGGATCAGTCAGTAGATTACTGCTGCCTGTAGATTACTACTGTCAGTACATACTGTGCCAGTGCCCAGCCCTAGTAATTCTGAGAACGATTTGAAGTATCCATACAACAGTGCAGTAGTACAGGACACCCAACAAGAAACAGGAAAACTGACCCAGGCTGGATTTCTTATTTGAGAATGGGCGTGTTCTATACTAACTTCTGTAAAACGACCCCCGGTTTTTTTTTTCCTGCAAATCTCAGCATGTCTTTCTCATTGCTCGTTTTCTCCTTATTAGGTGTTCTATTCGTACTTGCATGCTAAAACGATATTAAAGGTTATAAAATATTTGGATGGAAACCGAATGGATATCTTCGTTCACGTTTAGATGGGATAAAACAATAGCCGGCCGTGTGATATTTTAATTAGGCGCGGTAAACGATCCCTGACGTCCACGGGCACTTTATGGTGTTGTGGAAAATGAAAAATTGCGACACCCTGGACAACAAGCAGTGCCCACTGCAATGTTTACAGCAATACAATATGGTGCAAGGGACGAGTCTATCGTCGTCAGTAAAGGCTACGAGTATCCTTTGGCAACTTTTTTTATCAGTATGCATTGTCGTCGGCAATGTCTGCCGATAGATTCCTTCCTCCAACGCATTGCTCGGGCAGCAATCTGCAGTAAGTAGCAGCCCGTCGGTGAAAGCTATTCCTGTAGGGCCACCGAACAATGTCGATTGATGAACAATGGCTACCGATAGACCTGACACATTATATGGTGGCCGGCAGAGCCATCGATTAACAGACGCATGCTCAGGTAGGGGTGCTCCCAACACTTTGATGAGGCTCCTAAATTTAGGGACTCCGTACCCAACTTAAGCATGTTATTGGAAAAAAATAAAAATGCTACGAGTACCCGACGAACAATCCCATGACCTATTAATAGGTATACAGTGAAACAGATTGCAAAAATAATAATACGGTTCTGACGATTTTGGGTTAAGTTAAGGAGCCCCGTCATCCCGAAAACGTTTTAGCCGAAAAGTGCTACCTCTATCGTACCACGTGTCACCACAGTGCACAACGCATTGTGTTTTTGTTTGGTGGCAAACGTCTATCGATTGACAGAGTATCGCTAGTTATTGCCGCACGTATAATATCATGTTATACCTGGTACAATTTACTAGGGTGCAGTATCGACACTATTAAATATTATACATGGTCAATTGCCACACATAGAGGATGCTATACGACAGAGGAAAGATGTTATGATGCGCCGCAGTATTGAAACGCCATAAACTACCGGTTCGACTGGAAAGTGAAAATATTAATATTTCAAACAAAAATCAAAATTGCGTTAGTACGAGACGACCTGCTGCTGCAGAACAAGCTTTCCTCTAAAAGCATCGATTTGCTGTACCCGCGCTGTTGTTGATAATGCGCCTCTCACGCACAGGATACTGCTGTGCGTGGTGTGCGACACGGCAGCAATGGTATCATTCTTAGTTCACGTACGTTAGCTTGCCCAATAATATGGTTCGACTGGAAAGCGAGAATGTTATAACTCAAACAAAAATCAAAATTGCGTTAATATGATACGACCATCTGCTGCAGAACAAGCTTTCCTCTAAAAGCATCGATTTGCTGTACCCGCAGTGTTGTTGATAATGCGCCTCTCGCGCACAGGATACTGCTGTGCGTGGTGTGCGATACAGCAGCAACGATATTATTCTTAGTTCACGTACGCTAGCTTGCCCAATAATATGTATGTACCACCTGGCACACGGTACCGCGTGATTGTCATTGATGATCTGTACTCGTACGACTTACGTGCAGTTTGTTTTTTATGTGTTCTCTAACTCGTATACACGTGATCGTGTACTTGTACTCGTACGGTGAGGTTCGAGTTTCGATATTCCCTGAGTCCACGAGAACATACGTACTGTACATGCAGGAGCCTTCAAATATGGACGCATAAGCGAACCACGGCACCACGCGCATCCGGTCTCATAGTTGTTCGCTTGCGTGCTTATATTGCGCGTATGATGCTCGTACAGGAGAGTATTATAGAATGCGCTATAATAGCTGCGACTGAATCTGAGCCGCACGCGTACGTAGCGTATACCAGGTACCTGCTATACTGTACTACTACTGTTGATGGAGAAAGCTCCAACAGAGAGTTACGCGCGTGAGGTATGAAGTATCTATGATACTGCTGCCTGCTGCGTGTAGTTAATAATGGCGTGGGTTAACGTACGTTTGTTTTGTAATGATGTAGCAGGTATGTACGTGCGTGGCAAACACGTACGTGTATATATTCACCGGATACAACCCAATGCATGCACGCAGTCGGCAATGATAAACGTTGCCATCGCACGGCATTGTGATATTTGAATTTGGTGAACAAAATACACGCAGAACAAACACGCAGCAGATAGCCAGTAGCATGGCGAACACGCACGTATGGATCTATGAATTGGCCTGTTGGCTTTGGCGTAAAGTCTACTGGTACCTACTACGAGCTGGGCCAGCCAAGAATCGGATTAATAATCCGGAGGTCATATCTCATGAACCACTACGAAATAGGAATTGAATTTTTGAGGGACTGTCCCTAACCCATCACTGCACGT
>JAYJME010002392.1:0-13821 GCA_036873775.1 Costaria costata | reverse complement strand
AAGTCGACTCGACTGACGATAAGAAAGAGGCCCAGAACCCTCCAGTCGAAAAAAACCTTCAGTCGAAAAGGGCCCTTCTCGACTGAGAAAAAGGACTGTGTAAGAAACGGCCTTAGGTTCAGTTTTGTTTTTTTTGTTCATCCCATTTTATTACAAAAAATATTCGGTGCCCCCATATGTATGGAGACACGCTTGCGTGCCCCCATGAATGCTTATTATACCTGGTATCATGCCTGGTAGGTTCTACTCCTGTATGGCCTGATACCCCCGGCCGAATCAACCTATTGATACCTGGTAGTTATAGAGACTTCCAAAGCACGGCATCGACTGTCGAAACACAAGTCACTCTATAGCGTTCGGGTTCGGGTTCGGGTTAGGGGTAGGGTCGGGGTGAAGCTTGAGCGCCATGCTAGAAGTGCCCGAAAAAAAAAAAGGTGTACGTGCTCGGCATGAGCTTCGGGCATCTCGCCAGTGCGTCGGGATTGCATTTGGGGCAGGTTTGGGCGCTCCGGAGCGCCTGGCGACGGCGAGTTTTGCCTATACCCCCAAATGGCTGAAACAACAGGGGGTATACCCCCCTGTGACCATTTACCTATATATTAAGAGTATGGGGGGACGACTTGCGTGTCCCCACGTGTCCCCGCCCCCGCATGGGGACACGCAATCGCTTCGCATTTATTATTATTATGCTTGCCATCCGACAATGAATGTGCAGCATGACCTTCAACTTTGATCACTCAAAACATTCCCAGAAGAAGAAAACCTCGGAAACAAAAGGAAACCTGTGTATTTATTGTCTTCGGCCTTCCCTTCTCGCTCTCTCCTAGTCGTAACTCAGATCCGGGGTCACATATATAGCAGGCTCTTCTCCCACTGCTGTGTCCCCCCGTAAATATTACCGGTACTGGTAATAAAAGAATACTAGTAATAATGCGAATGTATAGTGAGACCGCCCGTTAGAGGGGAACCGGGGATACCATGACAAATGTGGGATACCATGACAAGTGTGCCAGATTGTCCCTCTTTCACCTCTTCAAAAATGACCCCACACTAAGTCCAAGTAGTTTTACCCCAAGTTTGGGGAGGCAGTTCCTCAGCGCTTGCTAATAAGGCGTCTGGGTCCCGCGCGCAAATCGTAAATGACAACGGAGCTATACGTATACATATAATAAGATCAAAATCGATCCCTGCCCGATAAAAATAGTCAGCCATCGAACGTTAATTAGCGTTTTAACAATCTGCTGACTGAGTGCTCAGCTTGCTGCCAGTGCCAGTGCGCCGTGATATTGTTCTCCAGATCGTCAGTACAGGGGGAGTAGTAATCCCGAACGGCCGCAGCCTGGCATTGACAATGACCAAGTAAACTTACGGCAATGTTGATGTTTCTTTCGCCGGGGTGCCAACAAACCCAACTCCTAACTCCACAACTCGACAGACGTGGGGGAGCCGTTTCAAGTCGGATGACACCCCCGTGACAAGAGCGGACATGTCGGCAGATAAGCTCATCCGCGAAAGGCTGCTCGAGGCCTATCCTGACATACCAATGTGAGCCTCTCCAAGGTACGAGTAGACAAAAAAAAAAAATCAAAACCTGGTACACAACACACCAGCAGTGTTATGTAGTATCGGGAGTCTGTGACCACATCATTTGTATCTCTCTCGTATTAATAGGACTCGTAGGAGGAGGAATCAGGAATAAAGCACTGCGTGTGCCTATGAGTTGGGTATTCAAAGTATCGAAGCAACGGTTTCATGCGAAAACAACACAGACAGTCCGTGACCACAGATTGTGCATCTCTCTCGTATACAGTACGCGACATGTGTTAAGAATTTGGTAGTTAAGAATTTCAGGCTGAGTTTTCTTCGAAAAATAAGAATTTACACCTAAGCATTTGTGCTCATCGAGGAACGCTGATCTAAATCCTATACAAAGAGCCTACGCTCAACGTTGATATCACAATAACCCGCGAGCCTCAGCCAAAATAGGAGTTTCCTAACCGCTGTCGCGTACTGTACAGTATATAATACATACCAGGTATAATAGAATGAAGGATCAGGACGGACATTTGGTGTGCTGATGATGTCGTTGGGTAAATATTGATACGATAGAAAGAAGACGGCAACAACAACATAAACATACGAAAACAACAACCATAACAACAGCAACACCAACAACGACAACAGCAACCACAACAACAACAACAACAATCGCTCTGTGACAGGCCGGCATATGAGTACAAGTACCGTACATGGCAAAGACAGCGCCGTTATTGGTAGTGCACCTCGAGAACATTCACCGACTGCCTGGTCGACTGCCGGTTCGTAGCCTCTCCGAAGTAATGGGACAACTTCCACCCCACATATATATATATAGCGCGCACAAGCTGGCGGCGACGCCAATCAAAGCCTCCGCGTGCGCTGAACCTTCCCGTTACGCTTTTCTGAGCTATTAGACGGTAGGTACACTGCTGTACACGGGGTAGAGTAGCAAATTCATAATTCGAATTAATATAACATGATATTTATCACCGGGGTTCATTAGACGCCACCCCGCCCCAGGAAACTACCGCGGGTGATACATAATGCAAAACCCAAAAATAAGTATCACCCTGGGTGGATTGTTAGGCGAAACACGGTACACGAGGTATCTATACGTAGAGAGAGGTAGTCCGGTGGTGGGACTCTTGGTCCCAACCGTAGACCTCTCACATATACAGCAGTACAGCAATACAGGTTGCAATCTTAATATTTCCTTGAGGACCACGTAGTTCGCACACCGTAGACCATGGCCATGGGACGCGAAAGCAACAAGAACACCAAGAAAGCAATTCGTTGCAGCCCCCACGCGAAGGCGAAGAAAAGCCTCTGTGCTCTCGGCAGAGGGGATAGGGGAGTGCTGTGGCTTATTCTGAGGTATCATACGAAGTATGTATGTAATATGTGGCTGGTGGGTTTGTCTCCGAGAAGAGTCGTTTTACTTTGGTTGGTTGGTCGGAATCACGGTGGCTTAGGTTTGGCTTTGCGGATCGCTGTTGTTAGTTTTGGCTTGAACCCTTTTAGTAAAGCACTGTACAGAAACTGATATTTGGGTTTAATTCCAAGTCATCTCTTCCCAAAACGGCACTGCGGTCCTAAGAGGGTGGAGCGGAGTGATTCGATATTCGAACGATCCTCCTTTCCACGCTGCCGCATAGCCTTCCCGGCCGGTAGCTATTTAGCGGGAGGAAGCTACCCCGCCACTCGTGTCTATTGTGGTTTCGAACAAGCCACGAGACGTAACAGGACTGGAGGATATCGAGGATATTCTGAGGCACCCTCTCGCCAAATGGCTCAGACAGCACTAGTGCGTAGAGAAAACGATTAAAAAAGATGGACACGTGATAAAACAAGCACAAAAAAAAAAGGCATCGACACTCTACACTCTACACGCCCAAGAGACTATCAGTCCTGTACTTGCACGGCACACACACAGGCAGAACACAGACGTACTACGCGTAGCGACGATTCTCAACTATCAACGACCCCTCGATCATGACGGAAAATTCAAAATTCGGAATTCGGAAAAAAAAAAAAAAAAAATGGTTCGGATTGTGCTCTATTAATAGACTCTAGAGTACTACTCTAGAGGCGGGCTGAAATCAAGAGGTTCCACTGCGGGCAGTCTGCCGTACAGGCACAACACAAGCACGACAGGAGAAGAAGCAGAACTGCCATGCTGAAAAATCAACAGACGGTGATGAACGCCAGGCAAAGGAGCGGACTCGGGCAAAAGCTAACGGGCCAGGTGCCATCATTTCTCTTGAGTGGTATGATACCATAGAAGGGCCAGAGGCGGGAGGGACAGGGGGCCCGCTCGCGAGCATTGCCGATTGCCGGGGGGGGGGCGGGGGCAGAATATATTTCCGCAGTTCGCAGTCCGCATGCAGCCGTTAGGCTGGAGGAATGGCCTGTACATAATGTAACACTACGCAAGCCGGAAGCGCGAAGTATGGAGACCACGGGTCGAAGAAGGAGAATACAGCACTATCTCGAAGGAATACTATATGACCTGTCATATATAGAATATTTATAGATTAATATGGTACGTACGTCCTTGTTTGGACCTCTACGTACGCCACTATACTACTGGTAACAATATTAATATCATACGAAGTATGTACCAGGTATATATTATACGACGACAGAAGAGCAGGTGGATCGCGCTACAGGAGAGCCGTGAGCTCTCGGGGTGTGCGGTGTGGTGTCGGAGCCGACTCTTGCCAGAACGAAGTTGGCTCGGCGGGAGCCTAAGGCAACGTCGAGGTGCCCCTGAGCACTGAGCACGAGCGGTTCGTCTGCGCAGCCTCGGTCATGCCATCAATGCAATGGATCAATGGGTTCCTTGAATCCTCCTCCTTTTGGTCCAACCTAACGTATCAGCGGACCGCGAGGTGTGCGTGCCGTACTTTCATACACCTTTCATATAATATCATTCCAGGTATTCGTTATTCGTATCGCGAAATATACGACGGCGGTGCCATCCATCCTCGTTCCTGCTGGTGTTTTTCTCAAGCGTAAAGACATCCCGTGGCAGCCTCGGCCGAGGACGATGGCAGACATCACAAACACATTACATTTCGTATATATGATATCACATCTTAGTACCTACAATAATAGTCTATAATATTTGATATGAAGTATTATTATATATTATGACACCTGATAACACCGGTACGATATCATACACATGGTGTTTTTGCGCTGTGATATTTGTGCCTGATATATACCCACCCGTGGTATCGGTGGGTGTAAAAACCCGCTGCCTTTTCTAATTTACATTCATGTATATAACATGTGGCAGGTGGTATTTACCTGTAGTATTTATCGCGTTTTTTTTTTTTAAGTCGTGCGCGGTTTAATGTACTCGTATCAGTATTGTACTTTTTTTTGGTAACTGCTGCTGTACACCACACTGCTGTTGGTTTCTCTCTCGCGCGCTGTATATGATGATGGGTGTTTTTCCTTGTGGCTGTGGCAGAATATCGGAGGAGGCGGAGCAACTGCCTTACGAACAGCGACGGGATTACGAATATTGCTGGATAGTCGACCCGTTGGACGGCACGAAGGTACGGCGGTGGTATTGTACTACAGCATCAGTGGGGTATATATTATACAAGGCGATCAGAATAAGGCGGCCACTCGATAAACTGTAGGGCGGTTGAAATGTCGAAATCGGTGTAAGGCACGACGGTAACTCTGACCACAGCCTCCTATACGAGTAGGGCGGCCTCTCGATATTATTCCTGTCGGTATTTCTATCTTTCCGGAGGTATTCTTCCACTCCAGAGTTGTTGGAGCTTGTCCTGTGACCACGGACTTGATTTTTGGGATGAGTTGTGTTAGAACAACAACAACAGCAACAATAGCGCGGCCAAGATTACTTCGCACGATTATAGTACACACAGCCTTATGTATAGGCCCTACGAACTGTATTATGTGACACGCAAGATAAGACGCCCGCTTGGATGAATTTCCGAACCGATGTTGTCGAAGCCAAGGCGGCCGGCCACTTGCACGACGAAAATGGTGGCTCTGAGAATATCTCGTCGAGACCTTTCCACAGGCGCATCGCTCGGCCTTTTCTCTTTCCCCCTGTTGTCGACAAAATCAGCTATTATACTAGTATTAGACTCGTCTGTTGGGGTGGGCATGCTATCTTATCTTGCGTGTTATAATATATACATGTATATATATATTATGTCACATCATACGGTATTCGCAGTCTTAACCCCTTTGGAGCCGGGAACGGGTTTTGGGGACAAAAAACCGTTTCCGGCCCTAAAGGGGTTAAGCCCAATAAATCCTTTTATTACCGCAAGAAAGCATCCAACACGTATTTCCAAGCAGTTTTGTCCCCAAAAACCGTGCCCGGCTCGAAAGGGGTTAAGAGAGCAGACCCGTGTGGGGGCCAAATTGCTTGGAATTATAGCCAGATATGCGGTAGGTTTATGTATACTTGCGGTGCTGAAAGGGTTGGGATTTCAAGGGGGAAAGTATGTCGAAAGTTGATGACGATTGTATCATGCATAGCCGCACGAAGCAACCCGACCGGCTGGGATAGGATAGTAATGGTATGACGTAGATGGGAGTAGGGCCCGAACTGCAACGGAATGGGTTGCACCACACGGCGCGCTGCAAGATACCACCACCTTGTACGGCGCGCTCGCGCCATGGAGGACGATTGACGAGGCAATAACTGAAACTAGCTGCCGTTTCTTTTTTTGTCGCTACAAAACTTGGTCCCAACAGCTCGCCTCCACTGCTGCACAGGAAGCAGTGCACTGCACTTCCTCGACCATGGAAGTAGCGGTTGCGTATGGTGCCATGTCATATCCGACGTGCACTTTTGGCATTTTGGATCTATCGTAGGCACGTGTGGCACAGCTGGGTGTCTTTCTTCGACATACACTTCGTATAGATATCATACGGTACGACTCCTTGGGTTGGTAACTCTTTTTGTGTCTTCAGAGAGGAAAACATGACGAGACTATGAACTATTTACGATTACGAAATCGGCCGCACAAAGTAGCCTTAACCTTTGTGGTGGTGCAGTGTGCAGAAACACATATCTGACTCTAATTCCAAGTCATCTGTCCCCAAAACGGGACTGCTCTCTTAACAGTCGTACCAGTCGTAACAGTCCTCAAGGGGTTAACCCTACTACTGGGGTATTGCATTAGGGAGATGTGTCCGAAACACAATCGAAGGAAATTATCCGACACGCACATCGAATTGTACTTTGTTGTCTACTTTTGCGCGCCCCCAGTCGACAGGTGATTAACGACTAACCCCTTTAGAGCCGGAAACGGATTTTGGGGACAAAACTACTTGGAAATAGTGTGGGATACTTTTTTGCGGTAGTAAAAGGGTCAATGTTAAAACCCCTTTAGAACCGAAAACGGTTTTTGGGTACAAAGCTACTTGGAAATAGTGTGGGAACATTTTTCGGGCGGTGAAAGGGTTAAGACCACACCTGGCATACCTTTTGGTCGCTGTACCTGGGCCCCCAAGAGGGTTTAATTGTACTTTACAGGTTACATATATGCTTCGAAGTATAACACTACCCACTATTAAGAGGGCACAGAGTCACGTGGCTATAGCTTGCGGGATGGATCGTCCGCTTTCTGAGTATCGCATGTGTGGGTTCGAGTCCCAGCATGATCAGTAATGTTTCTACTGTAGTTTTTACGGGGGACCATAGTATATAGGACCAAATATTGTCAGCAAAAATCGGGAAATATATAGGTTTTGGTGTCTACAGTAGGTTCTATTGTGTCTACAGTAGATCCTATTAACTATGGACCAAATGTTGTTGGCAAAAATAGGGAAATGTATAGGTTTTGGTGTCTACAGTAGGTCCTATGGTGTCTTCAGTAGGTCCTACTAACTATGGTCCCCCGTAATAGTGTGATTTACCAGCATAGTCGGTGGCGAGGGGGATGCCCCGGAGACCGATGCTAAGAAATCGGCGAGGTTTGACGAACTCGAAAGTACATGTTTTGTTGGATATATAGCATCTCCCGCTGGACCACTTAGTCACGCGACTCTGAGGTCTAGTGGGTAGTGCTATATATAATATCATACATATGTAACCAATAAAGCGGCCTCCACTTGCGACCATCAAAGGTCCTTCTGCGTGTGTTTTCGGCCATCAGTAGCAGATAGCAGATGGGCGGTGTCACGCCATCGGGTGGTGGCTGCATGTACGTAGGACTTCCGAGTCGTACAAACGGCAGTGTGCCGAAATTGATGAGCGAGTCACCCGATGAAGCAGTTTGGGCGAGGCACTGTTTGCTGCCATGGGGTCGTTCGTCCTCGTATTGCGTCGATAGTCCAGTGATTGACGTGCTCTGATGTTGAATTTAGCAGCAGCAGTGGAGAAATAGACTAAGGGTTTTTTGTTTTTGTTTTCTGCGGCAGCAGCAGTGGTCCGCCTTGTTTATTCTGTTCTCAATGGCGACGGGGTTAGTGTGAAATCTCAAAAGGCACGACAAACGACAGAGACAGGCGCCCTCCATGGTACTACTGCGGCGTGCGTCTATCTGCAACGAGCCGCTCTTGAAACGTCTTTAACCGTAATGATACAGCACGCTTTTATTTTGATATCGCAATAAAACCCCTCCGATGAATCTCGAAGCTCCGATTTTTTCTCCGTAACGTGGAGGGTGGAACCGCCGAGCGATGCGTCTATATACAAATGGATCTCTCGAGAGACCCATGCTATGATAGAGGTGCACCAGTTTTTTTTCTGAAGCTCTTCACTTTAGGAGCTCGGTACCTGACCCACAAATCGATTTTGAGCAAACCAAAAAGTGCCCCAAGATGAACAAAGCCCTGTCCTCGGGATACAAAAAAATAACATTGCAAGACAAGAATGACATTCGGACGCTTTGGGGTTAAGGAGCCCCGTTATTCAGAAACAAAAAAACGCCAAAAAGTACAACCTCTATCGTAGCACGCGTCCTACGTGCGCTGCATAATACGACGACGACTTTGCACAGCACGGGTTTTGACAAAAACTAAAAGGCGTGCAGCTCAAGCCCCCCAATCACTTAAAACAAAACATCACGCACGCACAAACACAGAGGGCATACAGAAGCACGCCCGGGGTACAGGACATAAAAAACACAGGGCAAGACAGAAAAAAACAAACCCGAGGTTCGTAGCGCAGATAGACAAAAAAAAAAAGCACAGGGCGGACAGAAGGTGAACAAAACATCCCGCACGCACAAACACAGAGAACATGCAGGGAAAAGCCCGGGGTAGACAGAAAAAACACAGGGCATGACAGAAAAAAGCATACCAGGTACCAGGTAGGGCAGACAGAAATGAAAAGCACAGGGCAGACAGAAGGTGAACAAAAAAAACAGACAAAAACACAGGGCAGACCGAAAACGAACAAGACAAAACAAAAACAAAACAAAAATACTTCGTAAATGGAACGATGTTTACGCACTCCGTTCCCCGCGCTTTCTGGTGTATGCCATCAACCCCCCTTCGACGGCCCACGGGATCCTCCCTCCCAGCCGGCATCTCTACCGGCTGTCTTCTTTCGAAGGACCACCATTCCGCTACACATCATCATCATCATCAGCAGCAGCAGCAGCAGCAACAGCAGCCTGCTTATTTACTGCTTCCCACCGGTATCTGTCTTCAACACAGCATCATCACCATCATCACATCATCATCAATAGCAGCACCAGCAGCACCAGTTACGATCCCGCTACACACATCACCACCACCACCACCACCATCATCATCATCATCATCACCATCATCCTCATCGTCAGCATCAGCTACCACCCCGTCACACATCATCGCGATCACGGCCTGCTCAGGAGATCGCTTCTCGCCGGCATCTCAACTGACTGGCTAAAAATCTCTTTAAAAAAAAAGCAAAACCCGTTACATGTTAGGCCCGTTTCTAACGACCGACACGTTCCAAAAATAGCAAAAAAAGAAAATCCCCAAACATGAGTCGCTAAAAACGCCTCTATACGGCAGGCCATCACCAGCACCTACTGTAGCCCACATGCTGAGACGGCTCTTCTTCCCCTCGGGCCAGCTGCAGCTGTACCCATCGTCTCCCCAGTCTCCCCAGTCTCCCCGGTCTGCCGTCTCGAGAGGAGACGGTGAAGGCTCGCCCGCCCAGACGATCTTGGGGTCCCGCACCCCCCACGGCGTAGAAACCACGTCCTCCCCGTCTACCGTCTCGTGGGAAGACGCAAAGCTGTTTTTCCAGCTGATGGTGGGGTCCCACACCCCCCACTGCTTGGAACCGTCGACGTCCTCGTTCTCGCTGTCACCGACAACGCCGATGGCGCCAAAGCTGTAGTCCTCCTCGTCCGCGCTGTCTGCTAGGAGATCGGGGAGCCACAGGGGCTCTGACTGTCCCAATGGCGAGCCGAAGTCCTCGCCATCGCCGCCCCACTGCTTGGAACTGTCGACGTCCTTGTTCTCGTTGTCACCAACAGCGTCGATGGCGCCAAAGCTGTAGCCCCCCTCGTCCTCGCTGTCTGCCAGGAGATCGGGGAGCCACAGGGGCTCTGGCTGTCCCAATGGCGAGCCGAAGTCCTCGCCATCGCCGCTGTCGGCAGCTAAATGTACGTCGGGGACCCACACGGGGTCTGGTTCCGGGAACCCCAGGGGGTTTGATTCCCCCGACATTGACGAGTCGTGGCTCGGATCGGTGTCCTGGGCGTCTAGCACCCGAGCCAGTGCCGCTTCGGCCATGTCCATTCTCTTCCTCTGCAAGGCAGAGGGGGACAACGGTGAAAACAAAACGGAGCAAGCGGTACAACCCGTTTAGAGCTGGAAACGTTTTTTTGGGGGACAAAACTACTTGGAAATAGTGTGGGATACATTTTTTTTTGCGGTTCTAAAGGGGTTAAGCGAGCTAGGCGACTGCTTGATTGAGCCATTGAAGACTGAACGAAGAACAAAAATCCGAGTATAGTGTGCCAGGTATATAATATACATGGTACCTGGTACGAAGCAGCAGGTCTTGAGCGAGCAGCTGGTTGGTCGAGTCATCGAAGACTCAAAGAGACACCACCCCGAGTACTGTCGATAACCCCTCAGCCCCACAGGTACCTGACTCTGTTGCCCTTAAAAATAACTTTATATCCTTATGTATCATTCATGAAACCATACATGCCCACGCATAACCCTTGTACAATTGCCGAGTTCCATGACTGTTAGATCTTCTTCCCCTCAATAAGGACTATACATCCCCCATCAGGTTATACAAAACACGTACTGTAGTGCGCGCGATCGAAGTATCCCACGCAGCTTGCAAAGTTGAGTTTCGACGAAATCCTAATCCTCGATCTCACAGCTGACATTTTTTTCTTGTATAATGCTTCTACAGCGGGCGAGCGGGAGAGCGAGGCTACTGGTTGCTCAAGCCATCCTATTCCGAATAATAATTTAAAAAAACAAACAAACAGGGCTTTCCTCGGTATCGTTAGTTTTGGGGGGTTGGGGACACTTTCG
Source organism: Costaria costata (assembly GCA_036873775.1). Classification (NCBI taxonomy): domain Eukaryota; class Phaeophyceae; order Laminariales; family Agaraceae; genus Costaria; species Costaria costata. The sequence continues at coordinate 2,787 of JAYJME010002392.1, read as the reverse complement.
CCCAGGATTGAGCCAACACTGGATTGCACGGGTGGGTTCTGTTTGAACGGGACACGACGGCAAGTACGGTGCTCGTCATCGTCGAGCGCGTCGGACTCCGTGCGGTAGAAGAAAGCGAAGACGAGAGCCACGACTCGACACCATCGGGAGAATCAGACACACGCGTGGTGTACCCCAGCATTAAAATAGACGACAGCGAAAACGGGGACCACGAGGCATCACAGCATCACCACGGGGTCTGACTCCGGAACCTTAGAGGGTGTCTGATACCCCCGACAGTGATGAGTCGTGGCTATAGAGGTGGGCACCTATGATAGAGGAAAAATAAAAAACCGAAAACCGGCCAAGGAGGCGTTATTCTCAAAACCAAATAAACCGTTTTTTTTCAGCCGGTTTATAGCGGTTTCCGAAAAACGTTTTAAACCGGATGGTAACATGAAACGCCTCCAAATCATTGAACATAACGGTATGTATGGGTCCAGTACATGATGTGCATGTGGATTCCGAGGCACTGTTTGCGTACCAATAGAACACGAGGTGGCATGGTACAACAACAGCACAGGCATATTTTACGAGGTGACGTGAAGTCCAGGTATAAGTAATTATATATAAGACATTGCCGGTATGTAGGCACTGTACATGCACAGCACAGCAACCACCGTATACCGGTACCAGGAAATAGATCATACTGATGGTACCAGGCAGTGCACATTGTGTGTAAAGCTTACACTATTCAATAGGACAGCCCTGTTTGTATTTTGAGGCACAGAGGACGTGCACGCGTCGAGCTCAACGATAGTAGCCCCCAAAATACTACATAAATACCTGGTACGCTACAGTAGATGTTGTCAAGAGTTTACACAACAAGTAGGCGTGGACCGTGATGATGTACGAGATGAAGGACGGGGTATAAGATTTTACCCGGCTCGCGATGATGCACTGATGATATGACATGAATTCTCAGACTCGCCATCTTCGCCATCGAGGTCTTCGAAATCAGGGTCGGTATCGTGTCTGTTTTCCTCTTCGTCCGTGCCGTCATCGACCTGAATTGCATCTTCCTGGCTCTCATGTCGAACGCTACGCCCCCCGGTGCTTGGGGTTTAAGGTATATTGTAGGGCTCGGGGCGCGCGGGGTGGCACGCTTTGCTGGTACGCGCTACCGTGGCTAACTAGCCGTGACCGAGTGGCGCATGGTGGCTAGGTATAGGCTTTGACGACAGCCAGAAATATACATATATATCGGTGGCTATATAGTATGATATATGTATATACTACAGCACGTAACTAAGCATGTGGCACCAACTTACCATTTAGCATCACCGCATGGATGGCAAGATTTGCACACGTTGCCTAACTTACAATTATGTCGCCCCTTTTTTATCAGATTACATATTTCCTCTATAATTCTGTACTCTTTATCATATACTACATGACATATGTATATATGTATACTATACTCGTGTATATTAACTAGATATATGTGAAGTTTTAAGTCGTTGGAATCTACATAGTTAGGTACCCTTTTATATATTATGTATGCGGATGGTATGATCAGAGTAAAAAGCACTGGACATTGTCAGATGGCAAAAGGAAAAACATGTTTCACGAATTGTACCAGTATATTCTATAGATAATACCTGGTATATAATACTTTGTTATGGTACTAATATGCATCATGTCGATGGCGTGCTATTTCTATATATTGTACATAAGAGTACTGGGGTGGAGACACAGAGGACCCCCTTGCAGGTCTGCCTATTAAGCTAGTCCTTGGTGTTACTCGCTTTCTTCCTAGCTTCAAACGTCGTTGAGAAGCAGCTTTTATTATTCCTCAGGGCCTTGATGACATCATCTGATGATGAGGGGCTCTCGCCCGTCTCATTTCAGGTTTATCCCTAATACAAAACGCCATCCAAACAATACCAAAACGGACCAATTGCCTATTTCTGAGGTAATTACCGGCCTTTCAATGTCGGCCTTCCAAGGTCGTACCGTGACAATATGGAGTATATTATTAATATTACGGGGGACCATATCATAGTCAATAAGACCTACTGCAGACACAATAGGACCTACTGTAGACACCAAAACCTATAGATTTCCCTATTTTTGCTGACAATATTTGGTCCTACTTACTATGTGGTCCCCCGTAATAGCGAACATAGGGGAACATATATAGGTTTTGGTGTTTACAGTAGATTATATTGTGTCTACAGTAGGTACTATTAACTATGGTTCCCCGTAGTAGATACAAAAAAGGTTGAAATATGAGAACACTGCTGCTGCTTTAACGTACTACACTACCTGGTACCTAATATACTACTGCTGTACAAAGCAGCGTAATCAGCCAAGAGCCAGTCCGATTCTGCCGGTTTAAACCGGTTAACCGGTCAACCGCGGTTTTTTCCGGCTGAAACCGGTTTTCGGTCAACCGGTTTAAACCGGCCAGAAAAACAGCGTTTTTTTCTTGCCAAAAACCGTTTACTCGGGCACGCCTGCTGGGTTTCCAATAACCGGTTTAAACCGTTATTTTTGTTGAAGGTGCCCACCTCTGGTCGTGGCTCGCATCGTCGTCGCCGTCGTCGACTTGCAGGGGAGGGTACCAGACGGGGTCTGATGGCCCCAACGGTGTCGGATCGGTGTCCTGGCTCTCACGAGACAGTAGACGGGGACGTGGGTTCTATGCCGTGGGGGGTGTGGGAACCCAGGATAATCTGGGTGGACGAGTCTTCATCATCTCCTCCCGAGACGGTAGACCGGGTAAGCACCAGCACCTCGTCGTCT
>JAYJME010002391.1:0-13824 GCA_036873775.1 Costaria costata | reverse complement strand
TAAAGTCAAGTTATAAAATATTCCCCGATTTCTATGCTGTATCCTAGATAATAATTCAGACATGCGGTAAAGGCTACTGCATTTTTTGCTTTTTTTTTGTTGCATTTTTTGCTTTTCGTTCGTTTTTTTTTCCAGCGCACCTCGATCGCACAGCCGTTGTGCACACCACTGGGACTGTTGATAGCTTTGATAGGGGTTAGTATGTGCATTACACTCTACAGCCAGCAACACAAACTCCTCCTGGCTGTAGCTTGATTCCGAGAATTTTCCCAGCCTAAGGTTTCCCCGTTAACCAAAAAAACAGAAACACATTATTTTGTAGGCCCAGATTCGGCGGCAAGGACGCCGATTTAGACCAGGGATGTGCAATGTCACCGCAAATAGAAGCGCGGACGTATCAAATTTTACGAGTACTGTATATGATACCTGTAATCCCGGGTAGTACCGCTCACAAGAACTGCAGCCAAAAAAAAAGTGCAGGGCGGTAAATAAGGGGATGGATCGCTATCACCCCCCTGTCTAAAATCCCCCAAAAGTAGGGGTTTCCGGTATAATATATGGAGGAGGCGTTTTCCACCAGGGGCCAGCACAAAAATCCCGAAACCTTCAAAATTTATCTGCGAACCGCATGTGTTGGTGAGAACCGCTGTGAAACGGGTGCCGGTAGTACACATCCCTTGTTTAGTTAGACCGCGGCAACGTCCAACCTCCATGCACACTTGTGTGAAACGGGTCGGGGTTAGGTTTTAAATGGTGCATCCATTTTAATTAAGACCGTCCGGTTTAAGATTTTTCTGGATTTAAGACCAGGTAAATCGTTTTGTCACGAGAAACAACTGCTTGGAATCATATCGGGATAATTTTTGCCGTAGTAAACGATAAAACTATACTATTAAGGGGGACCATAGTAAATAGGACCAAACATTGTTAGCAAAAATAGGGAAATATATAGGTTTTGATGTCTACAGTAGGTTATATTGTGTCTACAGTAGGTCCTATTATCTATATGGACCAAATATTGTCAGCAAAAATAGGGAAATATATAGGTTTTGGTGTCTACAATAGGTCCTATTGTGTCTACAGTAGGTCCCATTAACTATGGCCCCCCGTAATAGTAGTATATACGTATTATATAATCATACAGCCAGTAATAGTTGGAAGTTAGAAGTACGTACGTAAGGTAGGATGGATCTGTGGAGGGTATTTTTTTCATTTCGTATCGTATCGCAAGTTCCGATAAATCGGAAATCGTATCGGTAATCGTATCGAAAAAAAATCGTCCCGATATCCGATAAAAACACCTTGCTTTTAGAGGGGAGGGGATTTCGCTTTACTGTCCCCTGCCCCCTGCTGAGAGAGGGTCCAAGGTGGACACTTCGATGTGAGGGGTCAGAAGAAAAGCAAATGCATGCTCCTCGGTAGTATATAACATGACCTGTTCTTCCGTATTTTGGTGTATTCGTACCTGGTACCTGATGGTCGCCATCGTAGAGCTCTATCATACTCTATACCTGGTATGCAGCAGCAGCTGTAGTATGATAGCATGCCTTTCCGCTCCGCTTATCGGTTATCGTAACGGAATCGGGATTTTTGACCATCCGATACGATACGATAAATATCGAACTAATTATCGGATATCGGGTTTTTAGGCGCAGATCGGATCGGAATCGATTATCCTTCCAATATGATACACTGGTGGAGGGGCATGCCTAGAAATATCGTGCCCTGCCAGGGCTAAGCACCCGGGTTTACCGGTCCCGAGTCACTAACATCCCATGTCCTGGTATTTATGTATTTATAGTGTGCTACTCGAGGTGTTCAGCAGGTGCTTTTGAGTACACGCAGACATCCCTCCTTTGATAGACGTGGCCAGGTACGGTACGGCACAATGCCTGTTACGTCGTGTTCACGAAAAAGAGCATATTATGTTGCCGCACATAGACACGTACCAGGTATGTATAGTATCACACCAGGCATTGTTCTCAGTGGATACACTGGAGGGTGCTGCCCAGACCTTCTTTCCCCGACGTACGTTTTCACTTAGGCTCTCACGCTTCAATCGTCATGTTCCCAGGCGGATTTCGAGGTGTTTTATGGTGCGCTGTGTCTAGCGAATCTGGCGGTTGGTTGGAGCATGATGAGGCGCGCATCGCCGGCCTTGCGATATAAAGGCATCATTGGTGTGCCTCTCATCCATGGGGGCGACGTGGGACCCCTCAGGATCGCGTTGAAGAGGCGCTTTGCCGCGAAAAAAGACCCGCGCCCGATGTCAATTGGAGATGTGGGGGAGGTGGCGTGCGGGGTACCAAGCGCGAGGTGAGCTGACTTTACGACGAATTTTGTATTTTTCGCGGACGATTCTTTGACGTGGCCGTGACCCTCTTGCTATGTCATGAGCTATCATGACAAAACTCAATATAGCTGATCAGTGCAAGGCATGATGCATAGGGTGTGATTTTTTTATCCCAAGCGCTCCAGTGGAGCCAACGGAACCAAAAATATGGACGGTACTTTCAAAATTGCTTGCTCTATTGCCTTTGTCTCGCCCACGCTCAGTTATCCACCGACTAGGTTGATGGTCCAACGTGTTCATGGTCAAATGATCAACACGCGGGGCGCGGTCTTTTTTTTTCGTAGCCACACTCTTCAAATCAAAACCTAACTTGCCCTCCCCGTGATTGCATGCGGGGTTGCGGGGGCGTGGCGACAATGTCAGTGCCCGCAGCTACCCGTTTCCCGTTCATTTTGCCAACACCTGTTGCCTGGGACTGCAATACAGTTTGCGCTTGATGTCTGCGTGGATGGGAGTTGTTTGACAGTTGAAGAAACCTTACCCCGATGGCCGACCCCGTTTTGTGTGGCAGCTCAACCGTGCAACACTACGATGGCCCACCTGGGACTTTGTCCGCACCGCATCATTCATGGAGCAATGGGGATATTTCCGTGTTTCGTGTGCGGAGCAAGGGGTATATGGTGGACAAGATGAAGGCAACACCAGGTGAGCTGTGCTGGAAGCCACGCGATACCAATTCCGGATACACGTTTCATGGGTGTTGCTGTTTGCGTGAACACACACACACCTCTGCACAAAGGATGCGCTCATGCCATTTGCACCTCTGATGTAAAAAAAATGGTCGCAGCGCCGTGTTCTGGATAGTTTGAAGGTGTCCAACGACAAAATATGCCTTGGTTGCCTGACGCGATTGTTCACCGGCTGTCATATCGCTAGGCGTTAGCCTTGCGGCTAGCATTTGCTCATGCTTTATAATACAACCTAAACTCGCTCGCCACCGTCCGAAATTGTTCCCGCAGCTGAGTCGCTCTACGACATGGTGGGGATGGACGTCTTCGCAACGGAAGCGCGCGTGGGCAACATGGCGTCCGAGATTGTTTTGGACTCCATCGCGAAGGATCTGCCTAAGGTCGATGTTCCTGGGGTACCTCCATTGCTGGTGATTAACGTGCAGCTCCCGTCTGCGCCACCAGCTCTCATGTCCTCCGCGGAGGATGGACCGGGATACCAGGTTCGTTCATGTAGCGCTTTCTGGTATTCATGGTGGTGAACTGTTTACGTACGGCGTGGTTGGAACTGCAGTCGCCGGTGAAAATGAGGTCTTGGCGTTTTTACTGCTTATTGCTTGTGAATCGGGGATTGAACCGCCGAAAGTTAGACCAAGACCGGGTGGTCTACGGTGGCTGGTTGCCGTTGTTTGGCCGAAGCGAATGATACTGCTGTTGCAGCAATATCCGCATGTGCGATTCTTTGAATTCCTGGTATACAATTGTACCGAGTGCGACCTTATCGCGGAAAGGACGGGACGTGTTCAACAAGGCTACGAGACACTGATATATCAGCATACCTTAGAGCACGAGTATTTTTTCTAGGGAGTTCGTCGCCGTCGCTCCCTGCTAGCTCTGTTGACATGTGTCATTGACGATATTCAAGGTGCAAGTCACAATGAATAGTATGCGGTTGACGAGATAGGTACAAGGTATGACATATGATGGTGGGATGGCAGAACCAGCGGTGTTATTTGTACGACATGGGCCGGAGAAAATGAAATGCGGTAAAAGCACGACTCTTTGCAAAGGCCACCCGCATAAAGGTATCGCGTGGCCTGATACCGCGCCGTTTAGACGTCCTTTACCTGTCGGCACACGTTATCTTGGCTATATGGACGATATTATCTAGGGGTGACTCCTCGCGCTTTCTTTGGCGCATGTACGCTTGTTCCTATTTTTTTCCTCCTCTGTGTTGAGCTATTCAATTCCTTGAATTTTGTTAATGTTGCCTTGAATCTCATTTTTTTGCGGCGCTCAATACCACTGACCGCCCCAACATCCGACTCCTTTGCTCAGTGTGTATTGTACTTTCGCCTGAAGGCTTCTACCGCACTAGCGATGAAGAACATGGACACGGCGTCGGAGGGAGTAAGGCTGTGGGTGACATACTGCCAGCACGTGGGGCTGGAGGATGATTTCCACGGAAGATTCAAGGTGCGGCTGTGACTGCTGAGCTTTATGCTCACCTTTTTGAAACATCGCATAACTTGGTGGTCATTCTATCTACTTCGAAGCATGGTGGGACCTGCGACGTGCTGCTTTGCTGCTGTTGAATCTTGGTGCAACTTTGGCCTCTGGAACACATGCGTCCTGAACGCTAAGGAGTGAGCTGGACTGTTTCCCTCCCTATCGTCGCACCGTGCGAGCCAAGCTTCCGGAAGGCATCTGTGCGGCTGTGTTAATTGTCGATGCCTACTGAAGTACTACAGTTCGTATTTGCTCGAATATGCGCTTTCTACGAGCTGGTTCCAGCGAGAGGCGAAACATTTGGCCTTGAATACATACTAGTTATATAGATTTTACTATATAGAGCGGAAATCCGTATGCAACAACGCCTCCGCAAGCAATACGAACCTCTATAGGTCGCGAACTACTGCTCGGACGCCAAAACAGTCTGCACCGATGTGTTCCCCACGTTGATGCGGTCACGTGGGTATGTTTAGTGTCGACTGATTCAGCATATTCGTTGTTTTAAGGCCCGAAGGTGGAAGGTTGCCTTTGTTGCTGGAACCAGCTCGTATCGCGACGATGTCATTTCTCATTGACAACCATACGCGTTTTTGTTTATGGCAGTGCATCGCCGTGATCGCCAACAGCGAGAGCCTGGGGCTGCCGGGTTTCGTCACCAAGTACAACGGGAAGCCGGTACTAATCAACCGGAGTGGCAACTGTGAGTCTTTACACCTTAATATAATAGCTCAGTGGTACTCAATAAAATACGCGCACGAAAATTACCCTTCGCCTACTCGTATTCAGAATATACCTGGCACACCAATATTGCCAACCGCATTACAGTTTGCGACCTTGTGGGGGAATGCTTGCACGCCCGTAGGCGAGGGTAGGATTTGTGTCTTCTCTGATGCATACCAGGCAGGCGGCAGACAGCTCTAGTTGGCGTCAAGGAAACGCTTTACTCTTCGAATCACTGTCTGATGTTAAATGTTATGCATCGACCAATGAGACGGTTCGCTCTCTCACCCGTTGTGTCTTACAGGGGTCAAAGGAGAGAGCTACATTGAAAACACCATCAACGTCCACAGGTTCAGCTTTATTGCGAAGAAGAGCTTGCATGCGCTCAAGGCAAGACATGGGAGAACAGTAGAATCCAACCGTGTAATTTTTCCCCGAGTTTTGTTCAAGGTTGTCAAGTGTTTCCCGATGTCTATTAATAGTTCGATTTTTCTCAGGACGATGTCGTTTTCGAACCTGTTGCTACAGCGAAATCTGATTTGCCTTGTTCAATGAAATGGTCAATAAAACGTGCGGCAAGGTCACTGCGATGGACCTCAGTTCAACAAAGACAAGGTGCTGTCATGTTGTGACATCTGCCCGCATTGCGCACGTCTTTTGTTCTACGCAGGGCATGTTCAAGGACATGGTTCTCCACCTCGGCTTCACAATCGAGGGAAGGTCTTCGGACGAGCTGCCCGAATCGCTGCTGGCATGTTCCACGTTGAACTACCCCATGCTCGAGAGAGCCGTAGAGTTTGACGTTTGAGAAGTGCTCGTTCAGTGTCGACGATATGGATGGATGGATGTTAATCGGAACGTGATGTGAACATCCCTTACGAGTATCAGTTGTTCATCTCGGTCAGCTTCGCAAACGTGAAGCTGGCCAGTGTGTCAACATATAAAAAATTGTCCCTACTGGACATGCTTCGTTTATCATTCCTGGATTATTGCCTCCCGCCAATAAACAGCGCGACCTGCTAAAATAAGACAAGCACCTCCGCCACATGATACAAATACCCACAGCAGCTCAATCACGAACAAACGTATTTCCCCGTAATATACAAAACCCCAAAGTTCAAGCAGCAACAAATTACGAGTGCGCAAAACCGACTCTGGGCAATGCTTCGAGTTCCCGGAACCTGCGCAACAAAAGTAATGTACGAGTACCAGTTATCAAATTACGTCAACGTCTTCCAATCGTTCCGCAAGCTTCTCCTCCTCCGCCCTCTTCTGGGCGGTCGCGCATTGTTGTTGCGCAACGTCCGCCGGGAACGCCATTACTTCTGGGTCTTCGTCGAACGCGTCCCTGCCCAAGACATCAGAATAAATACGGGTCAACGAGTGGGGGGTTAACTCATCTCAAAGCCGACGAGGTTATGGGAGGCGTTTTCTATGAGGGGCTGTATAGCGCTGGCGCGCCGACGTGTTGTCTGACTTCGTGTGGCGAAAATATGTTGCAACCCTTTTACTACCCCGAAAAGTATCTCACACTATTTCCAAGCAGTTTTGTCCCCAAAAACCATTTTCGGCTCTAAAGGGGTTAAGGGAATGCACAATCGAGAACAGTTCATCTCGCCACACGTTTTCCATTACGGCAAAATGTTATCAAGTTGTCATGACCGATACGCCAGCAAACAGTTTCGCTGTCTGATACCGGTACGAGAAGAAGTATACGTTGGACTGAGGCTGTTCACAAGTATGTATGTATACGTCACATCGGCAAATGGAACTGAAAGCAACGCACTTGCTCGCGATGGCTCTGACGTCTTCAGCACCAGAAATAAAGTCGCCAAGCTCCTCTGCAAGCTCCTCCCTGATCTTGTTGAACTCAAACGCATCTCCGGCACGGCGGGTGAGCTCAACCACCAGGCAGCCGAGGTTCGGCTTCGAGTACACTTGCGCCACCATCTCCAACCCAAAGCTCGGGAATACGGCCTTTACCTGCACGAGAGTATGCGTCGAATAATAGATTTAAAAAGTGCTTTCACGCAGTCTGCGAGGCATGTACAGTATGGATCATAGTCGCCCACTACAATAAAGTCGAATGTGCTTCGTATTATAGTGGCTATATCAGGCCAAGGGGATCGGCGACAGTCCTGCAAACACTCAACCACCCCCCCCCCCCCCCTATAAGCGCGTGAGCGATTGACCTCACCCGCGCACAATAGCAGCAGCTGCTATAGGACATTTTCAGTCCCACCTGTATCTTTCTGACGGCAGAATATTAGCCTAGCCACTTCTACAACCAAGTGGAGTTGAAGTACCCACCTTGGCTGTCTTGTGCTTGAGGGTCACTAGGGGCGTGTCCTTCATGCCTGCCAGCGACGCGACGAGCTTGTCGAGGAGCACATCAAGTGCCGCCGCCGAGTAAAAGACGCGCATTGCGCTGAAGTCGGCGGGAACGGTGGGAGCGTGAGAATACACCTGGTCCGCTTCGTCCTCTCCTCTGTGTACACTGCGCCGCACGTTGAGCGGGAAAGGGTCGTGGCCACGCTCCGGGCGGGTCGCTCTTTCCGCCCGGCGTTGCACATACGCTTGTCGCTCCGCGTCCTTCCTGTCGTCTACTCGCCTGGATGGGCACGTTGGGATAGCAAGCATTACGTTAGCCCCACCAGACTGCGTACGAGCATCCAACATCTAACATGTTTTGTGAGGGCAAGCGAAAAGTAATAATGTTAACGGCACTCTCTGCACCTCACCTTTTCCTCTGCAGAAGCTCCTCGTGAAGAGCACGAGGGGGGAGGGTGTCGCCGGCGAGCCACGCGTGTGACTTCAACTCATCAAGCGTAGCGCGCTGGGCAGGATCCGCCACGAAAATGCGGTTTAAGAATTCCTGATCACAACAACAAAAAAAGGTGTCGGCGTCAAGGGCGTACAATGTAAACGGACAAGCAGAGTAATTGAAGGCAAAACACGATTCGCGGCGAAAATAACGAAAACCGAAAAGCTAAAACCACGTATAATACATTGCCGTGTGTAAGCGCACCTGTGCAAGTGGCGGGAAGTCAGGGCAGCCTCTCAGATGAGCAGCCCAGAACCGATCGTGACGCCCGCTTGACACCGCCCTGAACCACCAGTCCGTGGAAATCGCAGTTTGGAACGGCGGGTTGCCAGCTAGCATGATGAACAGAACAACGCCTGCCGACCACAGGTCCGCGAGGGCACCATCATACGGTCGTTTTGCCAGCACTTCCGGCGCCATGTAGCTCCGAGTACCACACTCGGTATAGCACACCCCGTTTTCGTCCTAATCACCACAGCGAACGGTAGGACGCAATTATATTAGAAATAACAATGAAGGACGGGACACCCATTTCGAATACGAGTGGTAAACACGAACGCAGCGGAGGTCTCGGCAGGAAATAAAACATGAAAAAACGTCCCCTATGAGAGCCTCCCCTGTGAGAGGGCCACCAAGAGTTCAGGGCTTCACGAACGGCGTCTACCATCAGCATGCAACGCCGTCGGGAACCAGGACGGTCATGGATTCCCCCGAAGCGTAAAAGGCGTAAAAGGCAATAATGATGCGGAACGTCGTGCACTTGCCATCAGGTAACTTATTTGACAGTCGATAAACAAATGGAGACAAGGTGCGAAACGCTCGTGCGCTTGCCATCTGTCAATTCAACAGTCGATAAATAAATGGCGACAAATCATCTAGTTTTGCGAGTCCTCGTGATTGCTGCACCTCATTCATTCGGTGTAAGCACAGGGCGATGAACATCCCGTGCGAGGGTCTCCCTGGTCGAACTTGGCCGTGAAAGCCAGTGTCTCCACCCATTCCGCAATAATAATAACAATAATAATAATAACAATAATAATAATAATAATAATAATAATGTGCTCCTCATCCCGGTTCCACACCACACACGTCCTCGGGAGCATCTTCCGCCAAAGCTATTCATATGGGCATCCTGTCGCTTCTCAGGCCGCTATCTTCCTCGCCGGCAGCGCCGCGCCGCCTTGCAGTTCCTCCACTTCGTCCCCTCTTCCGTCGCACCCAGCTGTCTTCTTTACGTGGGATATCGCATAGCGCATCCGAGAGCTAGCCTCCAGATATGGTCATGGCGCGATTTTGAGAAAAATACCACCTCGCGGATAAACTCAACGCGTAGTTTAGCACAGTACCACCCCAAGACGTGTATCTTCTCCAACGCCGTCTCATCAGGATATACCCTCTCGTCTGCCATAAATTCGTTCCCATAATTTTCTCCAGAATTTATTTTCTTTCTCAATAAACTATACCGGCAGTGTAGCATACTGAGATAACAACGTTACCACACAACACAGCCAGGTGTCCACGCGCATTTGGAACCGTTGCCCGCACCTCCATGATAGACGATAGTCCGAAGTCCGCCATCCTCAGCTGGAAGTTGCTGTCGAGTAAAATGTTTTCGGGTTTGATGTCGCGGTGCGCAATGCCAGTGCTATTGCACATCTCCAAAGCGGACAGCATCTGGGAATCAAGGCCGAGCAAAGACGTACCACGCAAGAGTCAGTGTCAACATCATTTTTTCGCCATCAGCACTGGGGAAAATAACAAATTAACGAAATAACAACAGCTGAAGCCCTTAACCCTTTTTACTACCGGAAAAAGTATCCCACACTAGTTCCAAGTAGTTTTGTCCCCAAAAAACGTTTCCGGTTCTAAAGGGGTTAATTAACATCATCACGATAACCGAAACGCTTTGCGCGTATATAACATAAAACCTCAATCTTCCACAGAGAGCGGGTCGAAAGAGAATTCCAAAGCAAGCAAGGGCACCGTCTCGTTTTGATATATGCATACCAATAACTGGTACGATACCACACGGCGGCGGCAATAACTCCGCGCCTGTCTCATCGATATACAAGGTATCGACGTATTCAACCATCTTCAATCGGTTCGGTAGAATTGACTGCTGGCTTCTGGCGTGCTTGTATAAATCGTAGAAACGAAAAAAGGCTCACCTGAAGGAAATAGGTCCTCGCGATAATCTCCGGGAATGCTCCAGTGTACATCATGAAGTCGAATAGCTCACCCCCGACAGCCAGTTCCAAAACAAGAATCACCACTTCCTTCTCCAACCCATTCTTCTTCACGTAAGTCAGGTTCTGTCAACAGTTGGACGATTGGTAATTGGGGCAGCTTTGTCAAACTACCACCACAGCTTTTGAGTTGGCGTGGTGTAACAACAGCAGAGTAAATAAGATCTACACCACAGCAGAAGTCGATCCGGTAGTCCCCCCTGAAGGGGTTTTGATATATTGACGACACTGCTTTCGGTATCGCGGGTTGCGTCGCGGGTACGGTCTACCTCAACAACACCTGAAAGTCTCAAGGTGACACTAGTGTATTAGTACTTGAACATAGTTTGATCGTCTACCAGGTATTGTTTTAGCTGTACTTTCGTCGCCATGCAGAGAGCATCTGAGTCAACAGGAAACTGAAACGTGACCTCTCCCCCACCTACTCCGCTCTTATAGACGCAACACGCACCTCGTGGACGTCCTTAAGTCGCAAAATGTTGGGGTGGTTCAGTGCCTTCATGGATGTGATCTCTCGCCGAAGTTGCTGCGCCGCGCGCGCTGTCATGTTATCCTTGTACATGATCTTGATCGCCACCGCTTCTCCGGTACGGCTATCGACCCCAAGCTTCACTCTGACCATCGAACAACCACAGAAATAGCGATAGCAACAAGACGTCCCCGAAACATTGCATGTCAACAACAGGTCAACACTGCAGTTGCAGTCGCAAGACAAAAGGGGCAAATGAGCGTCTTGTCGTGACTTCAGTGACACCTCACGCTTGGGCGGGAGCGAGATCAGAGGTTGTAAAGTGTTCCACTATTGCCATTTGAACCGACGGGCCACCCGCCGTACTATCCTTCTGATTTCTCACAACCCGTGCCTTAAAACTCGTATCCCTTTTGGGACCCAGCTGTAGCGACCGAACAAATCATACTGGAAGTGCGGTACTGCAAGCAGGGTCTTGCCAACCGTCTAGTATAGGCGTGGGTTCCGGGGGGTGGTTATCATTCTGGGACCCTGTCGTGCAAGTATGGAGGACAGGCGTCAAGATCTACAGATCATATCATACAACACACCAGAGACTACGTACTCGTAGTAGTCTAAGTACGACAAATAATCCATCCCTTTTCAATCGCGGTTTTAAGAGGTTAGGGCCTGTCTTATCGAGGAACTTTAAATTTTGGAATTGAATACAAAATAAATTTAATTGAAATTCGTGAAAAATACGACTTTAGGTTCTATCGAGGAATGGCGTGCGAGTACGAGTATTGGTAATTGTGTTTTAAAATTCGAATAACGCACAACGTCTAGAAACACCCGTTGGCAACCAACGAGGCGAGCCACCGCACGCGTCCTCCCCGGAGCGCCGCGATTAGCAGCAGTGCTTTTTTGCCGACACCGTTTAGGAGAATATCGCTCTTGGGATCTCTTGGGTGGGGTAGCGCAGACCCAAAGCCCCACGCGGGCAGCAGCGACGGGACACAGTGACCGAACTTCTGAGCGAAGTCGTAACTTGGTTGGTGCTCGTGTGGTTAGGGAGGCAAAGAGGGATGAAAAACTGGGATTGCGGCGGTCTCTGGATTTTTTTAGGCAATGCGGGCGGTCTAGTCCGTGCTAGAGGCCGTCGGACCCCACCCTGCGGCTGCTCCGGTGGCCCTCCTCTCGAGATTGATGGAACTCGCCTCAGAACCAGTCGACGACACGACACAAGTTTGCGTCGGTAGCTTATGTTTTATGGAACATGCCGTCGAGCTGGACAAACTCCCCCAATTGAAGACTCGTGCAGGAGGGCCCGGCATATAATTCGGTGCAGGATGTGGGTTTGATCGGTCGAGGCTGGTCTTTCGGCCGCCCGGAGGTTTTTGGGAAAAAAAACACCAAAACACGAGGCGGAGCCGCGTGACCGCTCCTGGCGACCCCGAGCCCCCCCAAAGGGTTGGGGTTAGGGTCCGGGTTTGTTCTGGGGTCGTTGGTCTTGGCCGACGTGGAAAGGTGAAATTGACCACACACGTCCTGCACAAAATGATGTGCCCAAATTAAAATTATAATGAGGCGCGCGAGCGAAGCGAGCCTTAATGTTCTTGGTTTTCCAAGGAAAAAAAAGCCTCTTCATAGCGGGTCGCATGAGCATAGGGTGCCAAGAATAAAAATAAAAACATTAATCCGTATGTGTGTATGCTACGTATTTGGGCCGTGTCCCTGAGATATGCTGTAGGTGATACTATTGTCAGGCCCACGCTTCTGATGGACGCAGGGGCTCTGCCGTAGATATCGTAGTGGTGGCACCTGGTAGGAGTACGAGCGTAGCTCTGTTGGACTTGTGTTGGGTACGAGTATGATAATCGCGATACAGCAGTATCAGTGTTTTCGTCTTGAACAAAAAAAAACTGAAAATGGCATTATTACGTCGTACGAGTAAACACAATCATCGTAGATATTCGTTTGCTCGAGTTGGTCCTGAATCAGCGTTTTTCGTAGTGTATTCTGCCTTTGCTTCTTCTTCTGCTGCTGCTACTGCTACTATTCCTGCTGTGTCATTTATTTTTCTTCGACATAATACGAGTATGTACGAATATTGCTGAGAGTACGGTGTTGTTGTTGCTGCTGCTTTTTTGTTTTGCTGTGGACAGAATATTACATGTTGTACGACCACAGCATCGCAGATGGACTACTGCAGGTATTGAGGTCGCGCCGATTTACCACCAATCACTATTAATAGTAAATTGAACACAGAAGGGCAAAAAATTCCAAAAAGACTTGTTGAATGATTTTTCGAATTTGCCGTGGAAATGCCTGCTTGGTGATTCACTTTTTGACCAATCACATGCAAATTAACTTGAAGTACGAATATAACTATTTGATACATTAAAAAGACGACAGCTGCATGACCAATTAACCGGTTGATACCCATCTTTGCAAGCTGCGTAATACTTCGAGCGCACACGTGTTGGGTTGAGTTAATTAATTTTCGTTTTTGGGGAAATATTTTATTTCATTCAACGCGACGCCAAACGTGGGACGGTAGTCCCGCAGCAGGTATATCTCTCCGTTCAGTTTGGGTGTGGAGACACACCGAGGTGTGGTGTTGCCACTCTCTCGGGGTCAGCAACGAGAGGTAATCTCAGAAGTGACCCGGAAAGCTAGGATGGCCTTGAAGGATCATAGTGATAATGAGGCGGTACGATCTAGGGGATAGGACCTGGTATCCACACAATTCCAAATTCAAATATTTAAGTTCCTCGATAAGGGAGGGCCTTAGGCCAATTCTTACAGTCTTTTTTCTCAGTCGAAAAAGGCCCTTTTCGACTGAAGGTTTTTTTCGACTGGATGGTTCTGGGCCTCTTTCTTATCGTCAGTCGAGTCGATTTCGTAGTTTTGTGCTCTTTTTGAAGGCGGTTGGTGTGAGGGAGTACTGCTGTATGACAGTCAAAAGTCGGTTGATGCGTGCGTTTTTTACGAGCAACGCGTGCTTCACGCGCGACGAACCCTCGACCAAGCGTGTTGGTGGCGTAGGACTT
>JAYJME010002390.1:0-13826 GCA_036873775.1 Costaria costata | reverse complement strand
GGAAACAAAAAAATGTGTCCCCCCCCCCCCCCCCCCCGCCTGGCAGGTGATGATCTCGAATTTAGACTACAGCTTGACCGAGGAAGACGTGAAGGTCTTCTGCAGTGCTGCAGGGCCCGTTACGGCTGTCAAGCTGATCAAGAAGCGCTACGCGAAAACTTCCAAGGGGTGAGCGATGGAACTATTTAGTATCGGTCTCTCGCTAGCTTGTTGAACGGCACTTTCTGTTTAGGCATGCGCTATAATGCACGGCGTGGCTGGCCGTTGCTGGCCGTTGTCCGTCTCTCGCGCTAACGTTTGTTAATGACTCGTTTTTTTTTTTGCGGTATGTGCTGGGGTGCACGGCCGTGGCCTTTTTTAGGCCATCTGCACGGCGTCTCCTCCCCTTATTGACCCTGCCCGCGTGAGCGGAAACGAACTACCTCCCCGAGATGCCGGAAGGCGGGAGCGCTTCTGTGTTCCCATATATTATGTCTGTTGTTGCTTGCCGAGGTCCCCTGGATCCAACGGTAATGCCCTTATGTCCCCTGCACCCAACGGCAACATGGTGTGAATCGTTCAGATTTTTGAACACGCCTTGCAATCAACATATATACCTCTGTGTTGGTCGGTTTAACGGACCCTTTTCTCGCTTCTCTCGCATTCCTATTTTTTGCTCCTTTTGGTAAGGTTTGGTTTCGTCGACTTCGCGCAGCCGCTGACGGCCACGATCGCCCTCGAAGAGCTCAACGGGAAGGAGTTTCACGGGCGGATAGTAGAGCTAAAGCCCGCCATCTCGACGAGGGAAAAGCGAACGCAGGAGGCGACGCAGGAGTGGGAGCAGCGGTCTCTGGAGAAGGAGAGGCGCGTTGCGGAGGGCTACGTAGAGGAAGACCAAGAACAAGAGGGGGAGAGGAAAGCGAAGGTGGCGCCGCCCTCAAAGGATGGCTCGATACAGTCTACCGACGAGTTCTTCGATTTTGTCGGCCGTAGAGTGAAGCCGAAGCCGCAAGTATCTATAGAAGACCCTGAATGATTTTTTTAAAACTATTGCCTACGTAGTTTTTCGGAAGGGGTTTTTCTGGCTCCCTTTCGGCCAAGATGTTCGGGACAACCATGTGGGTTTTCCCGTTTTTTTGTGCACCTACAGAGTAAAACAATTGGTCGTCACGGGGGTAGACGTAATGAAAGCCAAGTTTACCGAGAGGACGAGCGATTCCGCCGTTAACGTGATTGTTTCATGGAGAATGGTAACGTTTTGCCAATTTTGTGCGGCGGCTGTGCTCCACCTGCTACATCACTGCATGCCGTACCTCGATACACAGCGCTTGGGATCGCCCATTTGCGGAGTAGGCGGGACGCACGGAGACGGCCACCCACACCTCAGCAAGAGCCCGGGGTCAGCATCGCTGTACACCCGGCTAGATTGTAGGTGGACTCGCAGAAGCACACGCGGGCAGCAGAAGCCAGAGGGGTATCATGTTCCCAGATGGTATCCATGTTGCATGCATGCCTACATATGCTGCCAGGATATCCTAGGATGGCCCAGACGCCACAGGAGGCTTCCTTGGAGTTGAGTCCCAAGGCACCTCGTTAGTGTTGTATTGGCGAAGGACCCCAGAAAGGTGTGCCTACCCCTATGCCCCTCGCATAGCGAAACCCCGGACGAAACCCCGGAGCGCATGATGCTCCAAGTATGTCTCCAAATCAGAAACACACTCACACCCAAGACGTATATCCGTGTGAACCCTTTTAGCGCTACGTATCTGTATATAATGGCAAAGCAAGTATCTTTTGTCCCATGTGTGCCAATAAATAACAAAGGCTATTGTCGCCATCTCGAGTTGAAGGGCACGAGTATAGTACCGGTGGTAGTGGTGACACCCGTCTCGACTCTGTTTGATCTTTTGTGCGGGACTACGTAGAATCTTCATGCGTGTGGAATACGTTTGCGTTCGGTCCCATGCGTCAATAAAAGCAAAAACCGGTGCACCTTCCGTCCGTTGGCTCTTGCGTAGGGCCTGGGTCCGTGGCGTGCACAATCGACCTGCCGCTAGAGATCACGCATACAGCCCACAATTTTGCAAGGGTTCGGGGCTAGCCGACCAGCAGCAACGACGGTGATAGAGGAAAACGAGGCCATCGGAACTTCGGCAAACCACATGTGGCCTCAGAAAGTTCTCCCCGATACTCACGATTAATTTGGCTCGCCAAAGAACATTAGCACGAAGAGGACGACGGGATCCCGCGTGGTCACCTCCTCCACGCTCGATCCCCTCGGGATCAAGTCGGGTCGACATGTTCACGCATCCAAGGCGTTGCTCGCGCAAGCAGAGCTAACAAGTTGGCATAAACGACACATTACATATATCTGTCAAATATGCGGAAATGCAGGGGTGCTCGACAAAAAAAAGAGAAAACGACCTACACTCCTTCTCGAAGGTCAAATGAAAAAAAAAACAAAAAAAAAACCAGCGTGGTGGGATTTCTGGACGAAATTACGAGTACGCAAAACGAACCTTTTTTCATATTTTATTTTACTTGATTTTAACCCATGCTACGATAGAGGTGTTGTTCCATGATGTTTTCTTCTGAGGCTCTTCACCTTAGGAGCTCCGTATCACACCCGAAAACTGTTTTTTAAGTGAACTGGAAGAGCAGCCCGATGAGCAAAGCCGTGGACTATTAATAGGCATTTAGATAAACGTATTGCTAAATAAACAAGAATGACATTCGGACGATTTTCGGTTAAGGAGCCCCGTTATTCACAAACAAAAAACCAAAAAAGTGCAACCTCTATCGTAGCACGCGTCTTTTAGTATACGCCCTGTCTAGGTCTCGCAAATGGGTATTGATAGTGGGGTGCCGGATGTGTGTTTTTCGTGTACGTACCCGACGGGGGATGGATCAATCAAGGAAACAATACGGGGCCAAAAGCAGAATTAGGTGGGACGTTGCAGGAAGCCAGCACGACGAAGATAATGTCCCAGAACGTTGACATGAAGGGCTTTGTTGGTGCCTTTCTGATATACCTGAGATGTGCGTGCTCCTTCCTGTCCAGACGTTCAAACTACATGCGAAGGGTAATGTTGTATGGTCGCCATGGTGGGGGGCGGACGTAAAAAACGGCGTGCCTGCTTTTAAATATCGGTTACTGGTCGTCTTTTATTTAAAAAAACACACACACAACGCACACAATCTCGGTGTACGGTGGTAATCATGGGTGCTCGCGACATGGGGTGTGCTTCCCTGTACACCAAGATAGGGGGGAAAACGTCCAGGAAAAACACAGTCCACCCCTGGAAGATCTATCTTAAGTCTTGGTCAGGACTACTGCATGCTCTATGAATTTAAGAACCCTCCTTGCCGAAGCCTCGAGCAACGAACGGTGTTTTTTGTTTTGTTTTGTTTTTCATTCGCCGAAACATAGGTCCCAGAAGGCCCAATTTTCCCAGACACTTATTACGGCGGAAAATCAGGCAAACGAATCAGGGTTCCTTACGGCTATCCGTCCGTACACGGTGCGGTTTTAATAAATCGAAAGTCCTACGATCCGGTTTGGCGGAGTTTTAAGAAATCGGAGAATCTTACGGGTGCGGTTCGGTGCGGTTGTCAGATATTGTAAATCCTACGGTGCGGCTCTGTCCTGGCATGTATCCTTCACGGTGCGGTTCGGTTCGGTGCTGTGATATATCCTACTGTGCGGTTGGGTTGCGGTTCCCCGTTGAACGTTTTTTTTTCTACGGTGCGGTTCCACTCCCAGTAGAGGCAACCGTACAGCACCGCTTTTCTCCACGGTGCACCGTAAGAATATTCCGTACGGCACCGCGATTTCGTACGGCTCTCACGCTTTTTCTCAGGGCACTGACTGTAGTGCAACGACAACGCTGCTTCTTTACGAGCACCGTGTGAATACACCGTACAAGCTCGTGGCCTGTGTAGCCTGAGTTTCCCGGACGGAGGTCAAGTTTCTTACCTCGCGAATGGGATGCAGGTTCTGCGTCAAAAACATAAAAGCATACGTGGTACTGTTTTCCAGGTTGATTTTTTCAAGTCTCTCTCTCTCTCTCTCTCTCTCTCTCTCTCTCTCCCCCTCTCTCCCTCTCTGACTGACATTTGGTACGTACTACTGTCGACCCTAAGATGTATTCGAGCGAGTGCCGACAATAAAGGGAACTGAGCTGGTGCCACAACGTTGCCGTGGGCATCGTGACTCGGACTACCCTCAACCTGCCGGTAACTGAAAGGACAGAACATAAGTCCTAGCATGGCAGCCATGTGCGATGGCGAGCAGCTCGTCGTATTTCTCAACCTCCTTCTCCAGACGAGCCTTCATCATGAAAAACGACTGCCGGCTTTAACCCACCGCCCGCAGAGATACCGTGCCCCTCTCCTGCCGACGCTGCTGTCGCCTCTCGAGCGCATTCTTCGGGACGGCAAGTCGTTTTCCTTATATTTCCTATTTTCTCTTTTCTCTTTTCCCGGGGTCGCCCTGGGACTGCCAAACATTTTGCACATTTACTGCACGTTTTTATACTTCGAAGTAGTAAGATTTAACCAGGTACGGTATTCCTTAATATAGGAAGAACAGCTGTCACCGAAGAAACCGCACAAAACACACGAGGGGAAAAATTGTAAACTGCTTTTGAGCTCGCACGCCGAAACTTAACCGAGCGTGCCGAAAAACAAGCAGAAAATATTGCCAAACTTAAACCGTACGCCGTGCTCCAACCTGGACAAGAAGTACTCGCGTATAGACCATATCAGGACTCGGACGGTCCCTGCCCAAAACTCCTGCTACCGTGGCGAGGTCCCTATACCGTCTGCTCACAATTATCACCTGTGGTATATAGAGCGCGCCTAACGAATGACACACGATAAGTGTCCGTACACCTCTCGCCCACATAAAGCCCTATGCCATCGACGGGAAACACCGCCAGCACCTCAGTTCGAGAAACTTGTGGATCTGTTTTTAGGGAAACCCATACCCTTACCCTTACCCAAATTGGACCGTCCAGGCGAGGCTCAGCCTAAAATTGAATCCTATTTCGTAGACAGGGCACACTATAGTAAGTCACAAATGTGGGCCTGACAGAAAAGGCCTCCACGCTTACAATTGCCGGCTGCGACTGCGAGGCTACGGCGCCGAATCCGATCTCGAATACCGCGCCGACGAGATACCCCACTGCCACGGAATAATCGCCGCATACAGAACCCGAAAAGGTTTGCAAATCGCGATAACTCCACCACCCGCGCCTCTCCTCTTCCCGCCTCCCGGGAAAAGGAAGCGTAACAAGTAGGTGAGGGCTGAGCACAATATTTAGACAGCGCAAACCCAAGCTCTCATAGGCTCCGCGGCGAAACGATATGTCATATTAAGTAGACATCCGACGCAAACAAGATGGTAACGCAGTCGACTCAACTGTAGGCAGATCGAGTCGACAACGGTGATGAGAGTAGCAGCAGACCCATGCTACAATAGAGGTGTTGTTCCATGATTTTTTTTTCTGGGGCTCTTCACTTCAGGAGCTCCATAACACACCCGAAAACTGTTTTTGAGCAAAATGGAAGGGCAGCCCGATGAGCAAACCCATGGACTAGGCATTAAAAAATATCCTATTGCTAAACAAGAATGACATTCGGACGATTTTGGGTTAAGGAGTCCCTTTGTTCAGAAACAAAAAAAGCCAAAAAGTGCAACCTCTATCGTAGCACGCGTCAGCATCAGACAGGGCAGGCTATGCACGTATCTGGCACGTCTGAAGAGCACTCTAACCGGCATTCTGGTGAGAATATTCCGGGGCAAGGAACTGTTAAAATTGTTGTAGAACCCAACGTTGCCGGGACTATATAAGAGACGCGACACATCACGCCCAGGCTCCACGCCACACGTTACAAAGAGGATAGAACAACAACTCCACCGTGCAACCACAAAATTGTTTGACAAAAAAAATACACACAGGGAATGGGAGTCACGCGACTCCGCCCCACATACACGGAGTCCCTTGTTGATGACATTTGAATCAACTTGGTCGATTTCGGGTGATAGCCACGGCGGGCACGCCTAAAGTTTCACAAACAATAATGACCGACTGCCTCGTGGAGTCTCAGGACAGCACCCACGAGGGGCGCGCAGGACGTGGGACCACACGGACCTAGTGCGTTGAGAGATTATTTTGGGAAATACCCCAAACTAACTCCAGCATATTATACTCTGTCAGCATGCAAGCTTAATCATGGGCGCATTTTCGCTGGCCCGGTGTTTCATCAACACCGTGTCTCCTCAACACGTCAGTTATAAAGAGTGGATGCAAACATGATAACCGCTGTTGTGTCCAGGTCCCGACTGCTTCTACGATAATAGCCCCCCCCCAAACCAGCGATTTTATTTAACGAACGTTTCATGGCTGCTCGACACGAGGAATTATGCCAGGAAACAAAACATATCTTCCAAAGTACTTTCTTGTTTGCGAAGGACTATCGAACGATGACGTCGGGGTGGCCAAGGGCACCGTATTTCAAGAGACACGGCGGGGAGGTGGTTTCAAAACCGGCGATTTCGTTGAAGAACGGTTGGGGGGGCTATCGTAGAACGACTTGTTGTCCGCTAAATCGAAACCCTGTTCCCTTACTACTTAATCATCCTCCAGATGACGCCACTAAACCGTCCTTAGCTAACATGAACTTGAGGCGAATAAAGAGGGGGGCAATGCAACGGACAGGGTAATACGTATCAATCCTAGACCTCGGAACACGCATGCATGGAAGGACACATCTCAAAGTCGGGCATGAAAGATCTGGACAGACCAGACCGCGGGTCGTTAGAGGTCCGCTACATGTAGTTCATGAACAGCTTTGACCTCTCCCCTCAAACTAGCTCGATGTGCCTCCGCGTTATCGACCCGCGGTTGGGTTCGGTCCCCGTGACCACCCACGGTGTCATCTACAGTAATATACCTCGACCTACCCGGGTCGTAGCAATTCCTTGCTAAACATAGGAAATAACTCTGTTCAGCTCACGTCGGCCGTAGCGATGGCTGCAAGGGACCATCGTTCTGGGACTGCTCCGCGACTTCTCCACGGCTTCATCGACTCTGGCACGAGCATAGTATCATATATATGTATAAAAATACCCGACAACATTCAGATACGAGGTAATAATGGCATTTGACTATTCACATTCACTTTTGAGTTTACCGAATGGAAACCAAAATATGAAAAACTATGAAAGACCACGCACAGAGAACCATACACATATAATATCATATGCACGAGCGTATAGGTATATTATGCGACAGACGTACTTGATTAACCATACCTACCAGGGCGGCAGACTGGTTTTCTTTCGACACCACACGTCGAATTATTCAACGTTGATCCTTCCCGACAATAACTATATACCAGGTAAAACGGAACACAGGGGACGGTAGAGAGCCACCCCCCCCCCCCTGAGCCTTCCATATGTAGTACTATAATGCTACTGACTGGGCGGCGACTTATAGCCCACAGCTGCGTACTGCCGGCGGCCTACAGGCCACAGCTTCGGCGCATTGTATTAGGTCGCCGAGCTTGGGCGGATCGACATGTATGCATGTTCCTTCCTTCGCTGAGAGATCGATAGACTCCAGGTATCACTTCCAAATCTGTGTATGCGCTTGCAGCAAGAATCCACGAGGAAACCAACCGACCGCGTCTGGTGTCATTGACACCTCGCCTGCCTACCTGCTTCTGTTTACCTGATATGTCCTGTACGCCACTACTGTCGGAGAGGTCGCGAACTGTCTTCGACACTCACGTACCGTAATACACCACAGAGTGCCTGGCTAGAGCCGTGGAACGGGAAGACTACGCTGAACTACGAGCACATATCAGTACTGCATTACTGTAGACTGCCTATGCAGTGTACAAAACCAAGCAGTCGAACAGAAAAATACCAGGTATACTAAGCAAAATACCTGGTACCGGTATGTCGTATACCTGGTATGTCTACTATTACGGGGAACCATAGTAAATAGGACCAAATATTGTTAGCAAAAACAGGGAAATATATAGGTTTTGGTGTCTACACTAGGTTTTATTGTGTCTATAGTAGGTCCTATAAACTACGGACCCAATATTTTTAGCAAACATAGGGAAATAGATAGGTCTTGGTGTGTACAATAGGTTCTATTGTGTCTACAGTAGGTCCTATTAACTACGAGCCCCCATAATAGTGTCTCTAAGAACAATCACCCAGCCAGGGGGGCCAGGGGAGCCACTTACCTAAAATATCCACCATGAGGCCATACACCCCGTACGTGCAAGTATCATGCCTGGTACGTATAATAGCACGCGCGATTTAACCCTACTTTCAGAGCTTTCGAGGGGAACAAATCGACGGCATAAATCGACGATGACTCAGCAGGCTGACTTTCTTATTCTGAGCGCGCGGAAAAAAGCGCACTTTCTTATGTTGCACTCTCTATTGTTTCGGTCGTCTGCTGTCACGCAGTCTGTTGTGGCGGTGGTGCCACATGATGGCGTCTTAGGCCCAGGCCAGCCACAGGAACGGGTAAACTTTCTTAACACTTAGACAGTGACTACTCGTACGTACGCAGGGCTGAGCTTTCTTGTTTTTTTTCAATTTTTTCAGCTGACTTTCTGAGCGGGCCGGTACTCTGTACAACGTTACGTAGGAGTCGTACGACACGGTGGTGCACTCTGTTGGGCGCCCATACCATTATACCACCACCATACTTATCATAGGTACTCACAAGGTTGCTCAAGATTGGTATCACACTAAGGGTTCAGTTCAAGCCTTGCTCAGATTACGTACGTACGTAGGCGTTTCTTGTTGGCGGGCTCATACTGCTGTACGCGTAGTACCGACCCTCTCAAAATATAGTTTAGCTGCTGTCCCCAGGACATTTGCAAAATTGCCGTCAACTTGCGTTAACTTGTGTGCGTTGGGTGCCGGTCGGTCGGTCGGTCCGTTCAGGCAACTCGAAAGGGGTCCTTACTTGTTTCGGCGCCGTCAAATTTAGCCCCGCAAAGAAACTCAGCCTTGTATTGAACGGGGGAAATAAGAAGTTCGGGGTATCGGTTGAACTGACGTTAGTCTCACCCTTTGCTTCATGTTTTTGTCCTTTTCGAGCGTGCGCGCTGGAGGCATTATGAATGGTTAGTATAGTGTCCCCTATTAATAGGAACTAGCCGGGGGCGAGGGGAGAGCTCCGGAAAGTCAATGACGAAAGGTGAGATTCAACGAACCCGAAAAGTACCCTTTTTCTGGTTGTTGGCCCTGTAGACTATGGCACTGCAGTACCCACTAGACAACATAGTCACGTGACTCTTTGGTTTAAAGGGTAGTGCTATATAACCAGAACATGGAACACACCCTTTCTTAAGTATGGCATCTATTATAGGCTGGGCCAGTACAGGTACAGTATCGACCCTCTTGCTGTAAGAAACCTGAAGTTAGATGTTACAGTAGGCTAAAACGTCCTTATTCTAGCGGAGCGAGAAGGGGGTAGATCTCTTACAATTTCCTGTAGTCTCTCTAGACGGCCAGAGAGTCTACTCGTAGGCTGCATCCTTTTATCATTAAACAAAACAATCGAGGCTACGCAATGCTTTGCTTCAAAGTCTGTTCCCCATAAGATAGGGCCGATACTCTATCCCTGGTTCTTACGTATGAGTGGACCGATACTACGTCTGTCGAAACTGTGAGCACCGCATGCGACTGGTACGACGGCGTATAACACCCCACCCCCCATCGGACGAACTCCAAAGCCGAATTTCTCGACGGCGCGTTCATGGAAGTTTCTCAACGACATACGAACATTCCGGAAAGTCGCCCCCCTTAACTTCGTTGTTTGTGTCCCCCCTTAAGGCTGCTTTTCGAGAAAATCGGCTCTGAAATTCTCCGCGAAAGGTGGGTGTGGTGTTATACGCCGCCGTATACGGGTATCCAATGCGTGTCGTCGTGTCGTTCCCACGTGGGTGCAGGCTAGAACCCCCCTACAGGTGAACCTGTAGGGTGGACAAAAAAAAACATATATTAACCCTTCAGGACGGCACGACTGGCTCGACTGCAGTCCCGTTTGTGGGCACAAATTACTCGAGAGTAGAGCAAGACATAGGTACTAAGAGGGCTACACACGATTTAGTAACCGCCATGGGGACACAGAGAGACAACCAGCATGTGTAGTATCCCCCTGGGGGAAATGTGTTATTAATATGTACCTCTCGGGATCGTGAATCATACTTTCCCTCTCCTTCTATGCTTTATGTTGTATCTTCTTTTTGTGTTCTTCTATATATCTACTCCGTGAATATTCATGTACCCTGCGCGCCCCTCCACCGTGAGCGCCTACACACTCCCGGGCTCTCTTACCACGATTGGTGTTGCCGTAGGTGGGCCATCATATCCCCATTTTATTTTCACTAAACCGTGTTTAGGCCACTCGGGAGAGTAGTGGCTCCGCGCACCTATCCAAAATTGTCCTGAAAAAAACGTTTTCGATTTTGGCGAAGCTTAACAAACAGTCCCACGGCGGTGTATATATATATATCGCGAAACCGAAAAAAGCACAGCATACGACCCATGCTACGATAGAGGTGCACCATTTTTTTCTGAGGCTCGTCAATTTAGGAGCTCTGCACTTCACCCAAAAACGTTTTTTGAGCAAACTGAAAGTGCAGCCCGATGACCAAAACCCTGGCATAGGTATAGCAAGTATCCATAGAGCAAAACAAAAATGGTAACATTCCGACGATTTTGGGTTAAGAAGGGCCCCGTCATTTCAGAAACAAAAAAAAAGTCAAAAAGTGCAAACTCTATCGTAGCACGCGTCATACCGTATGCAAGCTTGAGACTGCGAAACGAAAAGGTGGCTCTGAGCGGCTGAATTAAAAAAAAAAAATGATCGATTGAAAGTTGGAGGTGTCTTTATCAGGAGCAGGAACTCCGTCTCGAAAGGGATGCGGGGTCAATGGTCAAATGACTACGGCAAGCTACAGATGAGTACGCCCCCCGGATGCAGTTCACCCTTCATGCGACTCGCCCAACACCTCACGGCGATTCGCGCTTGGTGCTAGCAATGTCTGCCTGGTCGGTGAAAACCCGACGTGCTCCGTCCCGGCATAGTAGGGATGCGGGTCTACGGTCATACGACTACGGCCGTGCATGATATGAGTACACCCTCCCCCTCCCCTTCAGTTTACATGGACAATGCTCGATTGGGTGTGATTCATACAATATATCGTATACCCTGGTAGCTCCGAAGACGTTATTGCTGGAACTTACGTAGCGGCGACGCAAAGGATAATATCACTACAATGGCCGCGATGCACCGGATTTCTCCAAGTCTAGCAAGAAAGACAAAGACCAAACGAACTACAGATCAGACTCTATTATGTGGTGTGTCTTTTTGAATGCTTCAGTGGGGAGCACGTCGCCAGTGAAAGAGAGTATAGAGTGCTGAATGACCCGAAGGGATTGATTGTGAGGGGCTGATTTGGACAAATCCTCGGGCTTCAATGTTTGACGTTATATATAGCCCCCTTAATAGCTACAAAAAACATCCCATACGGTACTATTCCTCCACGTACTTCGCCATGTCGGACAGATCACCGATTCCCACTGAATGATCTAGATCATGATCTAGATCATCATCTAGATCATCATGTAGATCTTTCAGGGTGTAATATATATATATATTTCCTGATTTGTACCTGGTATGATCTAGTTCATGTTGCCGGGTGGAAGCCGTGGGATTAATCTGCGTGATCTGTGTAGCACATGTTTCCTGGGTTGGATCTTTACCGTGCGAATCCTGGTGGTCAACATGTCATAACGGTAGGAGATAGGATCCGGAGGATCTACTGCTGTAGATCGTGATGTGTCCCAAAAAAAAAACGCGCGTGACGTGTATAAAAGGGTTTGTATTAACAGCCCATTTATTTACTGCTCCGAGTATCCCACACTAATTTCAAGTAAATTTTCCCAAAAAACGAGCATGCAGTTGTAAGCGGGTTTTTACAAACTAGAAGGCTTTGTTATACCCTCTCCCCTCTTTTTATCTCGCCCACGCGCTACAATGCTGTTACGGGAGTTCCATAGTATTCATAATCCACGATGGACACAAAAACCTACATATTCCCAATTTTTTCCTAAACACGGTGTGAAAGGTAGCCCTTTTTAAGGGACCACCCTAGTGCGTTCGGTATTGGAGGTCCTTTATATACGGACCGTCCCTTGTGAGAGTTGGTACCGGTCCCTTTAGAAGTCAAAAGTGGGCAAAAGCGGTGCGCAGGTAGTGTTGAGGTCCCTTATATACGTACCGTTCTCCCTTATTGCGGGGACCCTTAGAAGGGGCTACCTACTGTCATCAGAAACCCACATTGGACATTAAACCGTCTAATATATTATTTTATTAAATAAAAAAACGTCAGCTGAGAGATCGAGGATTTCGTCGAAACTCAACTTTTGCAAGCTGCGTGGGATATCTCGATCGCGCGTGCTACGTACGGGTTTTATAGAACCTAGTGGGGGATGTGTTTATAGAACCCTATTTTTTTGTTTCTGTATTGTACTCAACCGTAATTGACTTATGCTTATTATGTTTTCCCCCGTGATGTGTTCTGGACTGACGTGACAGTACGTGCGGCGTGAGCTGCGGAGTCTGTTGGAGGAAGACAGGGAGGCGTTTCTGAACGTGATGGAGATTATGTACCGCGTACCCACAACGGAGGGCACCAAACTCTACGGGCCAGAGTACAAGGTGATTTGGTGATTGGTCGAACGGAGTATCGGGCGCGTTGCCGTTTCATGGGTTTCGTTTGTTGGGAGCTTGTTGTCTCTTTTTTCTCTCGTCTCGTTATTTGTTGGACTCAGTGTTGTCCAGTGTGACTCAAGTCTCGTGGGTCAGCCTCATGTTTTGGTCGGACTCGTATTTTTGCGGTCTCCTTTCTCGGCCTGTTTCTCAAGACTCATTTCTCGGTGTCATCTGTCTTTTGTCTGATTCTCAGTTTAGTTTTGTTGGCTCCAGTCTCATTTTTTGGACTCGGTGTCATTCAGCAATCCCGTTTTAATATTCGACTCAGCCTGATTTATCGGTTTTATTTTGTCAGACCCGTTTCCCAGTCTCATTACGTAGTCAATTTAATTTGTCAGTCTCATTGCTCAGTTTCATTTCTCAGGCTCAGTTCTCAGACTCATATCTTAGTATTAACTATCAGTCTAATTAATCGGACTGATATGCCCGTCTCGTTCTTGGTCCTATTTATCACTCTCATTTGTCGGTCTCCTTCAATGTATTAGTCTCGGTTCTAACTATTAATAGACTGATAACTTTTCTGTATCATTTTCAGTCTCAGTTTCTGCCTCGAAAACGAGTACCAGGTATGTATCAGGTATTTATTTATTGTAGCAGTACTCGTAATCGTAGTATATAATAGTAGTAGTAGTACAACAATATTAGCTGTTGTTGCTATTGCTGTTGCTGTTGCTGTTGCTGTTGTTGTCGCTGTCGCTGCTGGTGCTGCTGCTGTTGTTGTTGTTGTTGTTGTTGTTAACTGCTGTTCCTGCCCCTGCTGCTGATGCTGTTCTGCGATAAACAGGTAGTGGTACCGACCAGAGGGAGTGTATTCGTGCCCGTTCGCGTATCTGTCACCCACATCTTGCCCCCCTCCCCCCCGTCGTCGTCGAGTACACCCTCCCCTCCCTCTGTCGAAATCCTCACGGCGCTTCGCGCTTGGTGCAAGCCATGTTTACCTGGTCCGTGCAAACCCTGCGGGCTCCATCCCGGCAGTGTAGGGATGTGAGGGTTTATGGTCATACGACTACGGCCATGCATGGCCCTGGT
>JAYJME010002389.1:0-13832 GCA_036873775.1 Costaria costata | reverse complement strand
CCCCCCCCCCCCAGGGGTGGAGTATGGAGCAGAAAAATGACGTCCACAAGGCGGTGGGGCACAGCCACTTCGCCACGGCCCCTACGTACAACATAGTATCATACTTGCAAAGATGAGCTTCGAGGATTTTTCGATTTCACAGCTGAGCTTTTTTATTTTAAAGTTATTCCAAATGTTATTTTGCTTACATTTTACCGGAGGGGAAACTAGAAACTACCCACTGGCCCTAAGAGAGTTTGCCCGGCCCATCTCTGAAGAGCACACGCACACACAGCTTTCCCACCGGGGTGCGGCAGGTGGTCCTTTGTAGGGCATCAGACATCAGACATACCATTACCTTGTGCACAGACATAACCACAAGCACTAGAAACTGCTGTGTAAACCCCTTGAGAGCGGGAAACGTTTTTTGGGGACAAACCTACTTGGAAATAGTGTGGGATACTTTTTGCGGTAGTAAAAGTTAACTAACAAAAAAAAACAAACAAACAAACAAAACAAAACAAAACAAAACTACGGAAAGGTTTTCCTGTTTTTTGTGCGTGTTTTTTTTTCTGCCGCGGCCTGTGTCGCGCCGCGCTTCCAACTGCTGTCAACTATTATCAACTGCGATCGTTGAGGCGAGAAGAGGACGGGGCCGGATCGGGGGCGGGACCGGGCCGGGTGGGGCGGGGAAAGGGACGTAGAGCGCAGCGCTTATCTATCTCTCGATCTCGCCAAAAAGACCAGACAGACAGAAATGGCGAAAACGCACGGCACCCACCAACCCACCCATTCTCGCCTCATCTCGACTAGTGAATTGCTGCTACTGCTAGTACTACTGCTGTACTCTACTGCTGTACTCCTTTAAATAGTGTCTTGAGAGTGCGTTGTGTGTCTGTCGTTCGCGGATGTATGTTCGTGCGCGGATGTATAAAGGTACATGCGAGTGTTGCATGGTTGATTGCAAGCGGCAAGCTCGTGCGCGGCGTGCGGTGTGCCCTGCTGTGTCACACGTGTCTTGTGTGGAGACGTGGAAATGTGGAAACGGACCCCTCGCGCTATCTTCAATTTTGCTGCGAGTACGACTGAACTATATTCCAGCTGCTATATTCTTCGGAGACGTTTGCCTCCCGGGCAAACAACCAGGGAGGATACAAACGCTGGAAATGCTACTATTCTATGAATAAAATACGACCAAATATTTGTAGCAAAAATAGGGGAATGCACAGATTTTGGTGTCTACAGTAGCTTCTGTTGTACGTCTACAGTAGGTGCCATTAACTATGGACCAAATATTGTTAGCAAAAATAGATAAATATACAGGTTTTGGTGTCTACAGTAGGTCCTATTGTGTCTACAGTAGGTCCTATTAACTATGGACCAAATATTATTAGCAAAAATAAGGAAATATATAGGTTTTGGTGTCTACAGTAGGTCATATTTTGTCTACAGTAGGTCCTATTTACTATGGTCCTCCGTAATACAAGGTCCTGCCGCAGATATCTAACCAAAAACACCCAGGACGCCCTGTTGCCATATATAGGTACCAGGTACATATCGTGCCCCGAACAATGCTGCGGTGCTTTCCCCTTACTGTGAAAGGAACCGACTTGCGTATCAGCAAAAAAACGTCGCATCTCCTACGCCGGTGTAAAAAAAAAAACAAAGAGTTGTACTTCATACTTCGTATCATACTATCCTACTACGTAATACTGGTACTTGAGTAAGTCGAATGACAAAACGCATTCCGGGGCGGACATCGCCCATTACATCATTGACATCATTGATATCATTTCGCCATACTGCAGTTGTTACCATCAGCATGTTTACAACCTACTATTCCTACTGCTATTGATACCTGGTATGTATTATAAAGTTAAAAAGCGTCAGATTTGAGATCGAGAATTTTGTCTAAACTCTTCGTTGCACGCTGCGTGGGATACTTCTATTATTTCGATCGCGCGATTTACGGGTTTTGTATAACCTCATGAAGGATGTATATGTAGTCCTTATCGAGGGGAACAAAACCTGACTAAACCATGGTATTCATCGCTGTTGGGGAAAAGGCGTACTCGTACTCGAGCCGACTTTTTAGTTTTCAATTTCGAAGCTGGTGCTCGGTAGAGTTGTACGAAGTAGTCGCTAAAACTCCTGACGCGCAAGCCATCAATGGGAGACGTAAAACGAAGTTGCCGTGCGCACAACTGGTCGCATTCCGACACCGTCTACAATAACGCTGGCAGTACATGAGCACCCACCCCGTCGGCACTCCGCCCATCCGCACAGACCCCTCGCCGTAAGCACCGGCGACCTCGTTGCACCTGACACGGCACAAAAAAAAAAAAAATGTTGTCTGTCACCTCTACAGGGCAACAGTATATAAATGAATATCACGCCTTTAGTCATACATGAATACACGTACAGCTCTGGGCAACAGTGCGCGAGGATGGGGTGTGTACCAGTGCAAAACAATAAAAACAAAAATGAGTGTTACTGCTGGGTTGCGATGTGTAGGACGTGGCCATTTGTGGCGACATGACAGGCTGTACCAAAGTTTGACACCATCTCGTGCTGTAGCGTTTTCTTGCGATATTATGTGGCGTGGTGGGGTATCCTATCCGGCAAACGATGTGTCCTAAGGCTGCTTCCTATGCGATACGATTTTGAGCTTCAGATTAATACGTTCCGATCTAAAAAATGAAAGCATCTGCTTATGCAGTCCGATTATGCAAAATAAGAGCGGAAATAAACTTATTTAAGAACCCGATTACCCACGTCGTCAGATTTTGGCCCAAAATCCGACGACTTGGGCCATCGGACTCTCGAATCGAAAAATGACATGGCTTCTAAATTCAAGATGTTATCCACGCAAGCAGCAAGCAGCAGAACGATCAAAGAGTCGGAAGGTGTGCTGTAGCGACGTTGCTTCGCGACTGACGCGCAGTCGGCGGTCGGCGCGTCTCTCCGCAGCCAGACCACAGTCGGCTGGCGTGGGATCGCGTCTAGAGACCAAGAGGGGCGCACTCAGCGCGCACCTCTCCGTGGGTACGTACTCGTATTTACAGCAGCACGTGCTGGGCTCGGATGCTTGCTTGTGTCAAAATACAAAAACCAAGACAGGCTGAGCGCATTCGGCACGTCTTTTCGCCGCGAGACTAGAGGCCGTTAGCGTGGGCTCGGACGCTTGGGTTAGACGCCCAGTTCAGCGCACTCGGCGCGTCTCTTCGAAGCACCAGACCGAAACAGTTGGTCGGCGTTTGGTCGAATCTCAACTGCAAATAAATCAGATTTCGCGCAAGAGGACTGTTTCGATTTTCGAACTAGGTCGCTGAAAAATCGATCGGATCAAAATCTGAAGCTAAAAGATCGAATCGCATAAGAAACGGCCTAATTATTATCATGTTTACACCCATCACAAAACAAACCAAGCTTTCTAAGCCGTGTGTCAGTTTGATACCATGTACAATATGCGATATGACGCGATAAAATATTATAACAGATGACGTTGTTGCACAGTGACAATATACGATCTCGTTTTTTCGACTTGGGGGGTGGCAACTGGACGCGGTCCGGCCTTTACTGGAATATATACGGAATAATGTTAGGTTCTGTAGTAAACTCCGACAAAACGAAGTGAACTGGTGTGACCCGTCATTGTGATTTGATTGGTCCTCGCCCAAGTGCCAGCAAGCCGCAGAAAACAACAATATTAACGGAAACACCAACAATAAACACCACACGCAACGACACGGATCAGGCGAACTCGTAGGATGCACCACGCGGCGGACAGCAAGGAAACTGCAGTCAATGGACTCTGCTTTTCCATTCACAGCTAGTTGCCGCGTATGAATGAAGTTCGCGTCACTCTCATGTGTGATCCTCGTCTTGGTGTGTCGGGCACAAAAATGAGCGCCCCTGTACATCTATGAGCCCTGTGGCGTTGTAACGTTTCAAATAATTTCAGTTCTACCATGTGTTCTTGTTGTTTGGCACGATGCCCTATTGTTAGAGCTGTACTGCCTCTGCTGCGACTGCTACAGTCGGTCGGCTTTGCACCATTTCAGGTTTGCCTTGGCGTTCACATGCTCTTTACTCGGCTCCCAACTACTGTAGAATAGTACCGTACTGTTAAATCTCCTTGTTGAGTTTGTTTGGTGATGCTGGTGTTCGTTTACATGTGTGCAACGCTCCCAACACCAACAAGGCATTGCAATATACGACACAACAAATATGAAACAAAAATATGCGATGAAACATGATCGTGCACATGATTATAATCATGAGCTACATAGTTAACCACAGCGTACACACGTGTACGGAACTCGGCGGAGCTGTACCATACCGTACCGTACCGTATCGCTATAGGGTGATGATTGCAAATTATCTTAGCTAAGACCTCCCTGCGTACTTACATGTTGCGGTGCACCTCTAGACCCCCCTTCCAGTTAATGATGGCGGCCTTGAAAGTGAAGGTTCCTTCCAGCACCGGCCGAAATACGGCACTCCACGCACACCTCCCCTCCACAGGCACCGCCGCCTAAAATGGTTGCCGACATCAGGCAGGTCACAGCGTAATATTACGGCATGGACTAAGGTTTCGTCACAAGGTTACGTCATAAAGTCATGGCAAGAGGTTGCATCATAGGGCCACACCACAAAGTCAAAACTTTAAAGAGGCGAACAACGTAGGTTACGGCAAGAGGTGGCAGCACAAGGCTGCAGCGAAAGGCTGAAACACGAGGCAGGTATCAGGCAGGCTGCAGGGTACTACACCAAGGTTACAATATCAGGTTACAACCACAACACATGCCACATCGAGCGACTGCCCTGAGTGACGGCAGAAGGAAACGACGCGGGGCTACCTGCAATTGCCGTGGTATCGAAAACGTTCTCTGTACTCCTCCAACAACAGCCCCCACGAGGGGACCAACTTTCCAACGTCGACATCGTCTATCAATTTATAAAATAGTAACAACACGTAACTACCGAACGGAATACTATTATACTAGTAACAGGTATGATACAGTCGCATCAAGCACACAGCGGCCTCATCATTGCACAACTGGCAATCAGTATTTACTGTATTAATAGAACAGTGCCTCCGTCCATGGATAATGATTTGCAAGAAGACTAGCACACGCCTAAAATAACATCCCACGAACTACTAATACCTGGTTTTCCATCAGTTTACGGCATACCGGTTGGAACCGTATCACGCCGCCTCGCACCGAACCTTGCCTCGATACAGTTCGCGCATCATCTTATTTAGTGCCGCGCTACAGCGAAAAACATCGCCTGCCCGTCATGGTCCAGCATATACCGTGTCACGCTACTAAGGACCGCCTAAGAAGTCACGCAAAGGCTGCAGACAGTAGTGCAGGACGAAATATGTAGCCACCAAAACTAACGTACGATACCGTGTAATTCATACTCAGCGCCTAGTGGTCGTCGCACCGACTTCAACCGCGTACCGTAGTTTGGACCTCAGAGTGAATCTGCATCATGTTGAGCTACCAAACCAAACGCGGGTAGTGTTTTACTGTACCCACACACCACCCGGGGTGGCTTCTCGCACGCGTTGAGTACGCTTTGAAACACTACAGTAGACTGTTTAAGAGCGCATTGGACTCCTCCTCGTGCCGGCTGTCAACTGATACGGTATACTATACCTCAGCAAGTGCCTCCGGGCCTTGTAACCGAAACAGCATGGATAGGTCTCCAGCATTGCAGTCAGATTCCTCTCCATTCCCCCCTTCCTTCAACCCGATGACAGTCACCGCTCTGGCCTCTCCAGCGGGCCACTCGTCTAAGTTGCCACGATGTCCGTTGAAAAGAAACAGTAAAAGGCAACGCCGGCGAGATCGCAACTAAGACATCAGTAACATTCAAAAACAAAAACAACCGCAAAAAATCGATAAACGACGAGGTAGCCGGCAGCGTCGGAAACATCGACCACGGCAGCAACGCCAACAGCACCGGCAACATCGGCAGCATCAGCAGCACAAGAAAACTCCCACCGTTATCGAGTTCAACGCGAACTGCGAAGCACTGCAACACAATACCACCTATCGCCGTACTCGCACACGAAGTTAACGGCTTCTACGTGCAGGCAGTGCTTATGGCCTGCAGCAACCATTCGAAATGCTGGTCACCAAAGAAACTCTACCGGCAAAACTGGTATCGCACCGTTGACGGCAGAAACGACAAACCGAGCATTATCAACGCCTGACATATCGCTGGAAGCAACAGTAACAAGAGAACGACGGCAATGGAAATCGAGTCCACAAAATGAGTACTATATATATGTGTGTCGAGCATGTACCGCACGACGGCGTGTGGTCACTACCGCCGCATAGTTGGGGTTAGGGTCAATCGAGCGCGTTCTGAACACCCCTTACCTATGATGTTGCTGCTGTTAACGCCTGCCCATGGCAGAGCCAGCAGAAGTCCTTTTCGCCCGAACAACCACCCTGCCATATCAACAGAATCAGTATCACCATCGTCATCATCACAACATCGTCATCACCATGATTATCATTAAATCTATGATGTAAGCGTTATCGCAACATCGTCTCAAGAGTTAAGCACAATACGGTACGATCGCGGTCCACCGTCGGATTTCCCGCCGGTGCTTGTTGTCCGTCTAAATTCTACTTCCTCCACCACCGTATACGACTGGTACGACCGTGTATAACACGCACCCCTCGGACGAATTTCAGAGCCGATTTTACGGGGGACAGGAACAATAAATATATTGTCTTTCGGAAGATGTCATCGATATGTTTGCATGGACGCGTCGCCCGGCGTTCAAGGAGCCAAGCCGGATATTTATTTACTCATTTATTTTTATCATTGGAGAAACTTTTAAATTACAATTAATTGGTTTTCAGCAGACTATATACTAATGAAGGTATACGAAGTATAAAATTCTAGCGGTAAGAAAACACGCCTTGCGGAAAACGGCATACCTCCCGAGCCAAAGCTGCTTAGGCTTGCGTGTCTATCTTCGAAGAAAGCTTACATCGACGGATATATTTTTGGTACAACTAACTGCCAGATCAACTCAACGCAATCTTCAACCAAAAAACCCTCTCAGAAACGAACGCAATAAATAACACTCAGTCACGTACTGGCCAACTTGGAAAGCGTTCGAGTTCTCGAGCCACCGATGTTATTTACCGTTGAACTTCGACGAAAATGCAAACCACTCATAGCTTCTCATTTTCCGGCCGGTGCAAAACCTCTACGAGCTGGTTCAAGCTTAAAACCCGAAATTATCTCCCCCACGAACGTCGCTTGCAACATTAACTCGAATATTGCATATCTTATACCGGTATCATACAGTGGAAGACCGTGACATGGCCACTGTTTTAGTTAAGGACCTAGTACTGGTGCTAGCGGCGAAAGTGTATCCCGGCCAACCACAGGCCTTCAAAACGGTCAAGAATAGTTACCAGGTAGGTGTTTTTCAAAAAGGTCAAGAATAATCAAGCGTTTCCGTAGGAAGATGATTTTTTCCCCTTTTTTTATGATCGAGCCGGTTCCAGGTACTGCAAGGCATGTCCGCAAAAACATTTTCACGCAAAAAATCGAAGATCTGACCTACGTATGTTCAATACTAATTAGACTATACCGCCAAGCGTCGATTCTACACTCAAAACAAGTGATTTCGAGGACATGTTGTAATTTGCACATTTGTGGGCACAAACATCCAAGCGTTTGCGTGTTTTTTTCAAGCTAGACCGTGAAATTGTTCACACGTATTCTTTATGTCCCTACCGAGGCCTGACCTGTGGTTTTTTGTTCTTATTTTTTGTTCGCCGAAAATGATTGATCCAAGGTGGTTCAACTAAAGAAAAAACTAAAGCAACGAAAAATCAGGCAAAAACAAAAACAAAAAACGATGGGTCAAGCCTCGAGAGGGACATTAAGAACACGTGTGCAAATTTTCACGGTCTAACTCGAAAAAAACACGCAACATTTTGCCGGAGAATAAATCTCCTACGTTTAACCTGGACCAACCTGTAACGGAGCCCCGCGTTCCGTAAGGCACGAGCGCCGCAACGTAGCTATACGCGTTAGGGGCGTTAGAATGACCAAAATACAGCAACAGTTTTACCGGATATACACACAACAAGGCGTACTTTTAATGAACTCCTGGTAGTTAAAAAAAAATTGGGGTGAATGTAAGCTTTCCTAGAAAATAAGACACGGAGGGCGTAACGAGTTTGGTCCGGGAGGTATGCCGTTTTCGGTAAGGCGTGTTTCATGAACACTATAATATTGGGAATAGTGTTGTTGCGGAAAAAACAAGTTTGACAAACAAAATGATGAAGAAAACATATACCGCGAAGTATATAGGGGTATAATATGGCCGGCGCGGCCCCTTAACCTTTTTACTGCCCCAAAAAGTATCCCACTCCATTTCCAAGTAGTTTTGTGCCCAAAAACCGTTTCCGGCTCTAAAGGGGTTAAACTCTACTGGTCGTCGAGAAATCGAAAATCGTCGGAGGGCGGTGTGTTACACACCGTCGAATACGGTACGCGGATTCTATTTCCTCCAATGTACAAAAAGACAACTATTTGACCCTTGCCCGTTCAACCGGGGGAGGAGTGTTTCTGCTTTAGGTGCGCTCGAATATTAGAGCACTGAGCACGATAGAGCAAGATGTACGAAGGCATCGGTAGCCACCATATGGCACTGTCTACCACAGCTTTAGCACGCATAGCTCTAGAACTGCAACTCGTCGAGAGCTTGCAATACCAAAACTGCGATTTCTCTGTACGTATATATGAACTGCACACACTACAACAGGGCTACACGTAGAACCGTGGGTAGGAGCTCGGTCGCTTCAGCGGATATCCACCCGCAACAGCAACAGTAATAGTAACAGCAGAGGATGGTCCCACCTTTTCCGCAGTCGTTGGCGTCAGAGCATCGTGCATTTCGTGGTTTTCGCCAGTTGTCACACGACTCGGCTCCGTCACTGACGACATCAAGAACGTCATCCCTCGCCAGGTGGTACAGCTCCTAAAATGGTGAAACGGCAAACACATCACACGACAACACAGCGCCAACATCAAAAGCGGGTACGAGTACATCTCCCGATGCTTCCTTGACGTAATTAAGTATTGAAGACTATTCATGCAGGTCGTCCCCTGTGGTTCAGAAGTAGCTTCGAACTCTCTGAGATTGGAAAGTCACGGGTTCGAACCCAGGCGCAAGCATAGGGATTTTTTCTCGAATGACACCAATTGTTGCCGAGAGCGCTTAGTTGTGCGGTAGGCAGAATTCGACGCGAGTCGACGAGGGAAGAAAGAGCTTAACTCTTCTCGCGATAACAATTCAAGGCACGTGCCGTAGTGGGGAGGGGCGGAGAAGAGCCTGCTTAGTGACCTCGGATCTGACTTACGACTAGGGAGGGAGAAGGAGAAAGGCGAGCGAAGATAATAAATGGGAAGAATAAAAACAAAATGCCCAAACTACAGCACACGCCACACGACAACACAACGGCAACATCAAAAGCGCGTACGAGTACATCTCCCGATGCTTCCTTGACGTCACAATATACTGGTAATAAATATTAGCCCTGCTCGAACTACAGGAGTGGAAACTAAGGTACCTGTGAACGTGCGACAGGACTTAACTTTGCACATTCACTGTCATGGCGTTGACTCTGTCGGCACACCCAAAGCATGACATGTCTGCGATGAGAACGCTTGATCAAAGACAAAACATGGACTGTCTGAGATAAGAACGCTTGATTAAAGGCGTGTGTGGTGAGCGTCACCGAGTATCACACACGACACGTACCGACGACCTCACCTGCATGTCGGCCGCCCCGAAGCCATAACCGACATGGCCATCCCAAGACGGGTGAACACCGCCAACCCAAGAAGGAAAGGGACTGCCATCCCCTCCAGAAAAGGGTGGGCTGCCAACACCATCCCTTCCAGCAACGGCCGTGATGTCAACACCAGGCTCAGTCGTAGCTGGGGTAAAATAAGAGCGAACGCCAAGCACGGTGGCCAGGCCAAGGATAATGCAGACCCCACCTAACCGCAGACTACGAGACGACGACATCGCCGGAAGCTGCGAGCCGCACCGAGCAGCGCATTCTAGCCTTGAAGCACCCGCAGGCAGACTTCAAAGCGTCCAGCAAGAACGAAACGCACACAGAATGCAAGGATGAGGGATAGGCCAAAGGACGCGTGAGAGTCGAAGCGGGCGGGCCAGGGGAGGGGGCGGACACAAACACTGCACCAACCACCCTACATGTACGAGTACAGTATTTATGGCAAGACGTTTGGGATACCACCTTCAACTCTTACACAACAGAAAATCAGTCCCCTTCTGTTTCGAGGCAATTTACTCCCAAAACGTAGGGCTTTATACAGGTCTAAACGAGAGTTAAGGGAGAAATTCGCGACCGGGTAGAACGGTTAACCACAATTAATAGCCGTAAGTGGGAAGGTTACGAGCAACGGTGGCTACAGCGGTCAGTGGCAGCGTAGTGACGAAGATGATGAAGCGGTGATTTGAGCCCCACGGGAATTTTTATATATTCCGTCTTGAAAACACAGTCGGTTGTCTACAAGCATATCCACGGTATCCATCGGGCTCCGAGAGCGCAGCATTCACGACATTTCTCTCCTCAGTCTTTTTAGACGTAATGTCGAATTATTGTACGTGTTTTCTCGAGATGGGGTCGACCGCTCTGCTCGATACTCCGTCATGGTGCCCTCATGGTGTCCAGCAGCGTCGACCGCACCGGTGTCAGCCTCGGCCGCGCTCGCGCCGTGTCCTGGTGGCGCGTGAGTGCGGCGGCAAGCTGGTAAATCTAGCATGTCTACCGTCGTCTACCGTGAGTACGATCGGGGGCCTCCTCCGAGGCGTGTGGAGACGTTTCCTCGAGACGAGATGCACCATATACCTCGCTTCTTCCACCATCATGTCAGCTGGCCTCGTTTGCACCGGGGAGGGACTCACGTGCGTTCGCGACGTGTCCCGTCAGCTCTCATGTGATCGGCGGTAAGCTGAGAAAAGCATAACATCCATCATGGTTTCGAGCAGGGGTATTACTTGTGTTGGCACGTTGTTGACAGTCCCGCATCTTACGCGGGTAGATCTCCCATGAAAAATTGCATCAAATTCCCATGGTGTTCCAGCGAAGGCGAGGCATATATGAGCTTGGTACGTACGGAAGAATGGAAAATTGGCCATCCTGCTGCTGCCGCTGCTGCTGCTGCTGCACGTACGTAGTACTCGTAGTAGCCGGGTGATCGACGGTTGGTCAAGCGTACCCTGTATTGTAACACGCGCCCTACGTACGAGTATACTGCTTGCTGTGTCTGCATACCATTTCCATCGTGCTCCATGAGCGAAGAGGGGGAATTTGAGAGTCATGCTTACGGAAAAAACGGCTCTTACTGGTAAGTCTGATTGCGTGCAGATACCGGTATCATGTTTTGAAGCGACCGAGCGACGACGCGCGTGAACAGAGGGCCAGCGCGAGACCAGGAGCGACTTTAATACCGAGCGACCGAGCGACTGGGCGACAGACGGTCGGTCGAGCGACAATCGGCTGAGCGCCACCGCGACGGACGACTGCATTGCAACAAACATCGTACTTCGTATACATTTATTGCTAGTGGTGTCTACTGCAGGTACTACCTCGACCGACGGCTGCTGTATTGCTGCGCTACTCAACTAGTCTACTGTAGTGTTGAGGAACAAACTGGTCAACATGTACGGGTACCGTACTACAACTGCCCGCTGCACGTACTACAACTGCTGCTGAGCTACTGCTGTTGTACGTATGATACGAGTAGCGTTGCCGTAAGTATATACTGCTGCTGCTGCCGTACGATGCACGATGAGTAGTCTCCTGCTGTGCGAACGGGTATCAATAGTTAATTGCGCATTCAAGTAGGTCCAAGAGGGGCAAACGGCTAACAGAGGAGGTGGGGTAGTATTCGAACCATTTTGGATCGGCTTTCTTGCGCATTGCTTCAGAGAGATATATACCGGTACGACCGAGAATACTTCACTGTAACACTCTGTGGATTGAACTGCGCATTGCCGGACGGCAAACTAAAGCGCTATATGAATTGTTTTTGATTATTTGGTCTTCTGTCTCTGCACTCAACCAAAAATTGTTCTTAATGCCTCCCGTGGCAGCACTGTCACATTTACGGTCTCGGTTTGCCTGCATCCTCGATCAATACGGGCATGCGCGGAGTCGCAGGCGGGCGTCAACCCGCCACCTCGAATCCCCCTTGTAGTATCTAGAACACTGTCTATGCAATAATGCCAACAAACAAGTGCTGCAGTCGGCGAAAGAGACTGCAGCGAACTTCCAATAGACCAAACACTGATATACCCAGTATGACAGAGAGCCGAACAAACAACGAACATCTTGGAAAACGCTCGACGTAGCCCTGAGGTTCGGCAGCCTGGTTCAAACGAAACGTTCTCCCCAAAGACGACAGCCGGCCTAAGGGCAGCCGTCGGCAAAGGCACAACCACGACGCAACCATTGAAGGATCCAACCAATCGGAAACGTGTCAATCGCTGACCCCCAGGTGGTAGATAAACATACACGTGTGCATGATGGGCGCAGACAAATCCCACGACCTGCTCGAAACCGGCCTTGCGGCACGGTGAGCGCGTGGATATCGTTGATATAGCCATGTGGGATCGCCGAGAATTCGCGAGCGGGGTCGGCGTGCGGCAGAGGGGCGAAACACGCCCAAATCCCCGTTGACGACGCCCGACCGCGCAGGAGGCGCAAGAGGGACACCGCGTGCGCCAGGGACTGTCGCGTGGTTGCAAAGTTGTGTGATCGCAGCGCGACGTTGGGCTGGCATCGTGCTATCATATGATACGTATTACGCTTTCACCAACCCCAGGCAGGAGGCAGGCGGCAGGACTAGTCACAATTGGAGCCCGTTTGAGCGCAAGGCCGCGCAAAAAAATGGAGAGTCACGGATGGGTGTGAGCAGCCGACTGACAACATAACACATAGTACCTGGGTATGCAGGATACCGGTGTTATGGCGTGATGGTACCAGTCATAACCTATATTTACACTGTACTGCCCCATTATTGCGGGCCTACCCCCTGAAAATGCTGAGCTCCGGCAATATTGGCTACGTATACGTCGTGAAAACAGAGGCTGCGGCACCCGCTATGGCCAAGGTATCAGCCAATCACGCGCACTTATCTCATCGTTCGTAATTGCAATTGTGTAACTCGTCTAGCCGTATTCAGTAGCATACGGCCGCTTGGACTCCCTCCGCCTGTATTCCTTCCTTGAGTCGCTGTTCTCCGTCTGTCCTACGCACGAGTATGACAATATTGTCTTCTGTTTATTTAATTGTGGCTTGCCTCGATTATGTCT
Source organism: Costaria costata (assembly GCA_036873775.1). Lineage (NCBI taxonomy): Eukaryota > Phaeophyceae > Laminariales > Agaraceae > Costaria > Costaria costata. Next base: position 451 of record JAYJME010002389.1, on the reverse strand, counting down.
ATATTCTACTTAGCGCTCAGTTGCAGAGCACTGCCGACCTGCTGTAAGTGTTGGCGTCGTTACTTTCATGTTGCATGTAACGCAGCTGTTGTACGGGAATGCTTATTGGTCAGCGCGTTTTCCCAAGCGAGTACTCTATTTGGTGTTCCTTCTTGGTTTTATTGCACCTGTTTGTCGGTACAGCAGTAGTGTTTGTGTTTTGTTGCTTGCTTTATCTGTATCGGTTTTTAATTTTCTCTTCCATTTGCACCTCTCTCGCTATCAACGATTAACGTGTGGCGACTATTAAATGGCTAACGTGAGAAACACCACCGCAACCACCACCACCACCATCACATCCAACCACCACCACCATACTGGCGTCCCCAGTGGCTCAGTTGGTAACCTCGTAAACCTTCTGAAGGCTAGGTCGCGGGTTCGACTCTCTCGAGAGTGAAAAATTCGTAATGGA
>JAYJME010002388.1:0-13833 GCA_036873775.1 Costaria costata | reverse complement strand
TTTCACATGACGGTGTAGCGTTTCGTGCTCAGCGGTTTCATGTTTCACTTTTCATCTCGACGACTTTTAACTTCTACCTGGTACGCACTATTCGTCGTTTCGCCATCGGGATTCACGAGAGAAAGGGATTTCGTGCCCGCAGTTTTCTGATTGATCAATTTTTTTGAGAAAGGGATTTCGTGCCCGCAGTTTTCTGATTGGTCAATTTTTTTGGCTGGAAATTTTGAATAGTAGCTCCAGGCACCAGAAGAGCAGAAGAGGTCACCAGGTGCGAGATGCGGTGCAAAAGGAACCAGCGGGCGTTTCACATGACGGTGTAGCGTTTCGTGCTCAGCGGTTTCATGTTTCACTTTTCATCTCGACGACTTTTAACTTCTACGCACTATTCGTCGTTTCGCCATCGGGATTCACGTATGATCTGATACCTGGTACCTGGTATTGACTACTACTGCTGATTGCGTACGGCCTTCAGCCACTAGAGGTGGGCTGGTGGTAGGTGGCTACAGGGTCTCCCCAATACCTTGCGCGTGCTCCATTCAGACCAAGAAGCCAAGAGAGAAGGAAGAGGCACAACTAACGGGAACAACTCTGCGTTGTTTGTTTTACGTAAAAGCAAGTCGAAACGGGCACGTCCTCCCCACACAATTACATGCTGTAGGTTGTCATTCTGAACCATGCAGACCATGTGGCTTATGGCTGAACTTTACGGTGTACCGTACAGCAGTTAGTGATGGCTTAATTGTCATCGATACGACCATATTATGGCCAGCCGCCGCCTACCGTTCTGACGGGATACTCTGTACAGCAGTACACGACATGAGTTAAGGTTTTGGGGGCTGGGATAAAAAGAAAAGAAAAAGATTCAGGCTGAGTTTTTTCACTAAAATAATAAGAATTTATAGCTAAGCATTTGAGCTCAGCGAAGAACACCACTGTAAATCCTATATAATACCTACGTTCAACGATGAGATCACAATAAGCCGCGAGCCTTAGCCAAAATAGGAGTTTCTTAACTGCTGTCGCGTACTGCTGTATCAGCCTTTGAAAGCCGCAAAATCAAAACATGGTGTTCGGCACAGCGGCGAAGAAAATAAAGAAACGATACTCCGGGACTTCGGGCCTTTTTGGACGCGTCAAGACCGCTTTAGGCCAGATTATACGAAGTACTTGTTTTAGTGCACACGGGGGCGGTCAGTCATGGGGTCAAACCGCGGTCTCCTACTGTACGAAGTATCGTTGTTCGAGAGGGCTTGTTGGTTCCCATCGCCATCGAACGCATACAAAGCAACAACTCTTGCCAGGGGGGAAAAATGTAGAAAAAAAATGTGCTCCGAACGAGGATGCCACATTTGTTGCGTTGTCCTGCCATCATTCTGGCGTGTGCCTATTCCCCACGTTGAGCGGCACTGCTGTACAAGCAATCAATCACGTAGCGAGGAAGCATGTCGGAACAAAGCAAGGGGAATGCAACTCGATTCGAATGTGCACGCCCAGAAGCAGATGCGTGTAGACGTGAACCATATTCGACAGAGTGCATCGTCGGCTGTGAATACATAAAGCTTTGCAGAGGCCGCCAAATTGACAACTTGCGTCATGCCGAGCAGCAGAACACCATCAGCGAGGCGCATGGAAGCTCCAGCCTGTGGTGTTTTACGTAGTCAAAATTTAGTTTCAATAACCAAAACCGGATCTGTAATAATTCATGCTGCATCCGGTCAACGCGGAGCAAGGGACACACAAGCGGGGGTATAACACGACATACGACTATCCCCCGCCAAAAACAAGGAGGTCTTTGACACGGGCCCTCAAAGGGCCACCACGAAGGGGCCGACGCACTCCCCTCTCCCCGAGCGGATCACTATGCCACACAATAAAATCCTTTGTCGGAGCCCTTCTACACTGCGTTGGAGCTCCGTGATCCAAGCAGCTGTTGGGCCCCCCTTGAACTTAGCTGAAGATGCCACCAAAGCCCTGCATACCACACGCGGGGGCAGAGGTCAAAATGGCGGTCGGAGAGGAGGTGTTTACGTACGGTTGCCACACAAGCAAAGCATGTCAACCTCACTTCACGAACAACTCGAAGTTAGAAGGTAATAAGAGTAAGCACTCACGAACAATTCGAAGACAGCAGGTATGAAGGGTGATCAAACGCAACAATTCTAAGCGAGCAAGTAAGAAGAGCGATCACTCACGAACAATTTTAAGATGTCGGGCAAGAAGAGTGGCGGCAATCTGAGGCTGTAATGTGAAGCGGACAGTCAAGCACGCAAGGGGTGCACAATATCTCATGAACTACAGTACCAAGCCCTACAAAAGGCTCCTCGATGCCTACCAGACCACCCACTCACAGGAGGATTCGTCGACTTGTTTCACAAGGCAGTGGCGAGCTATAATATGCCGAAGTGCTGGTCGCCTTCAATCTGAACTTTGACAATAAATCTGACCCGTCACTACTTTGCTCTGCTACCATGCTCTGAGGCACAACTTGAGGGATAGGTTAACTATAAATAGCACGAACAACCAAACGTTCTGGTATGAACCCGTTGCGTACCTTGCTCCCCTTGGCTTTCTTCCCGTCCTTAGCCTTACTCCCCGCCTTGCCCCCCCCCGTGCCCTGGAGCTCCTGCAACAATTTCCTCTCGTCCGCGCTGATGTCTTTCGGGATCGTTACCTTGATCGTCACGTAGTGGTCGCCGCGCGTCTGCATACAATGACCACCATCAGGTTTCGACGCCGAGCGGACAAGATAGAGGAAAGGATTATTCAGCGGTACTTCAAATACTTCTCACGTCGGACAGATCACGATCTAGGTACTACAGATCATCTAGATCCTAGCCTGCCGTTATGAGATGTTGTGCAGGATCTGTACAGAACGTATCAAACCAAGGAAACATGTCCTAGACCGTGCAGATCATACGGGTCCCACCCGGCAACATGATGAACTAGACCCTACAGAACAGGAACCTATCTGCCCTGAAAGATGTAGATCATGAAGTGGAAGTCGACGATCTGTTCAATGTGTGAAATATGTATCAAGGCACAGCTACGTAATATTTCGCACAAATGAATACATTAAATATCTTGTGCTACGATAGATTTACTCCAGATCGATACGTAGCTTCAGCGGGAAAAAAACAGAATTTTAAGCCTGAGAATCGATTAGCATGCGGGGCCTGCTTGGCAAAGCATTCATCTCAACAGAAACATCCCACAAATAAATAATGCCCCAAGCGCAGCCTGATACAGCCCTTTCAAGCCGTCGAAGCGATACTGGCCAGGACACTCGAAGATTTTCCCCCATCTCAATTTGACACGAGCGAGAGTGGCTCTTTACGATGAGCACACCCTAGCAAAAAGACGGCAAGACACGCACACGCATGAAACGTGAAGCCATTTTGACCCTAGAAAAAATACAACAAGACATGCACCCGCATGAAACGTGAACGCCATTATTAATAGCATGACATTGAGAGCAGGCTGAACGCGAACCAGCAGGCGGCGGCCCCGACAGCCCGTACCAACTGCAAGCAACACTCACCGTCGGGGTGTTGAGCTGCGGCGCTCCCTTGCCCCGAATACGAAGCACCGTCTCAGGCTGGCAACCTTGGGGCACCTTGATTTCCACGGAACCGTCCACGACCTCCACGTGCACGTTTTCGTTTCCGAGGATAGCGTCCAGGTACGAGATCTGTTCACCAGCAACGAGCGGCGCAGCCCGAGGACAGGGTCCAATAAAAACTCAAATCGGGGGTGGGGGGGGGGGGGGGGTACTTGTACGCCTCCTGCATTATCTCTACTCGGTGAAAGGTATGGGCAGAGAAGTAAACGTTGCGGCCTTGTGGTCAAGACGGGAGAATCAAACTGGCGTATTGCGTCTTGAAGAACAGATGTGCGGCTTGCAAATTAACCCCTTTCGGACTTGAGAGGGATTAATTGCCGATACAAAGTGACGATTATAGCATCGACCGCACGAAGGCAGCCAGCCCAAGATGCCTGGTTAGGGTGTGTGTCCCAATTGCATTATAAGGAGTTGTACCACATGCGCGCAGCATCGGACCACTCGTACTTATGCGCGCTCTATCTCTAGACGCTTGATAAGAGAGGACGTAACACTTTTTGTCGCCGTAACAGGGTCAAAAAAAGGGTTTAACATCTGTTGATTGCCACGTACATACTTCTTCAGGTAGCACTATCCGACTACAGTAGGCGTACTATACAGCGCACTCGGCATACCTTCACCACAGATGAAGACATAACTAAAAAACAGCCACGTACTTCGTAAGGTTACTGCACAGACGGCGAACATCGCGCAACACTTCGGTGCCGAAATAGTCGGCCGTCTCCTGCACTATTTCGACTACCCTGGCGGCTTTTTCCGAGCAACCCATTCAACAGAGAGCTGCCCCCACTTCGGCCGTTCGCGGGTACGAACCTCTTCTCTCAGCTCCCGGTAGCACCACGCACCTTCTGCTCGCTGTAGATATCCTTTCCAGTCCTCTTGAAGAGGGGGTGGCCCTTCACGCTAAGGAAAACATACAAGTCTCCCACGGGGCCGCCCTTCGCCCCCGCGTCTCCCTCGCCCTTTACCCTTAGCTTGTTGCCGTCCTCCACTCCGGCCGGCACCTTGACCTAAAAAAAACCAAAGCAGCAGCGGTTAACACAGCGATGCGGCAAAAAAACATTCGGAGATGAGAAAAAAAACGAGTAAACCCCTTCAAAACTGAACCCGAGATTTTTGGGAACTACTTGAAATTACAGTGATTTTGTTTTTGCAGTTATTAGAAGTAAAAAGGAAAAAAAAAACACATAATGGCATCCGAGAACGCAAACCGATTACATCGACAAGCCACGGCGACTTACGTGCTCACCATGCCTCTCACGCGCCGATTGGTCGAGTACAAACAAGACACAAGCAAGAGAGGCGCCGTGTTCCTGGGCGACAACCGAGTCCAGTTCGAGGGTGCCCTGAGCTACATCTACACAAGAACTCGAGTGAAACGAGCAGAGGTGGCCTATCGTCTTCTGAACCGCACTGATCACAAGCTCAGGCCACTTAGCGTCGAGCGTCAAAGTAAACGCTTCAAACCACACGAAGTTAAACGCCGGCCGATGGATGAACATTCCGGCGTTCGGGGGACCCACCCATTCTCCTCTCACCTTGACTTGCTTGGTCTTCTCTAGGAGGCCCTGGCCAGAGCAAGATCCGCAGTACTCCTCCACGACCTTTCCGACAAAAAGGGGGAACACGTACGGACGCGTCGCGGCGGTGCAATCTATCAGACCGCAATCGTAAGCAGAGTAGAAGCTCACCACCGCTCGAAAGCAAGGGCTCCTTCCGCGAATGAGGAGCCCGACAAGAACCACCCCCCACCACCACATAACAACACTTTATAAAAGTGAAACTCCCCTGGTTGCCGTTGCACTATAAAGATGACCGCACGAACGAAAACATGGACCTGGCACAAAATGCCAACAGTATCACGCAGTTCTTCACACCGAGACAGCGCCTACCGCATGGCCGAGAAACGCTCTTTTGGCAAGCAAGAAAATGCCAAAGATACAAGTCTACAGCTGTCGCCATTCATAGGAACTCGCGCAGCAGGATATTTTTAACTGTCGTCAACTTGTATGCGTTGGAGGGATTGTTTTCATTAGTCGAAATTCGTCGAAAAAAATTGCCGGTCTCCGTTCTTTTGGGACCTTGACGGCAGACGGCAGACGCTTCAGGCAACTCGAAAGGAGTCCATCCCTATTTCTTGGAGCCGTCAAAATTAAAATTAGAACCTCGCATTTGCTCGTAACAAAAGGGTACAGCAAACACCTGTCCCGCGCCGCGGCAGGTGGGGCAGGTGGTCTGGGTCTGGAACGCGCCGAGCGGAGTTCGGGTGGCTTGGATGACCACCCCGGAGCCACCACACTGTCCGCAGGTGTTGGACTTGGAGCCCGGCTTAACGCCACTGCCATCACAGGTGTTGCAGCCTTCTAAGTGGCGGATGCGAACCTGGGGGTAGGGAAAGGGAGGCGGGGGGGGTACTCATTGTCCTGCATGGCCGTAGTCTTAATTAAGACCATAGTCCCTCGCATCCCAATGCCGGGACGGAACACACCGGATTTTCACCGACCAGGCAGACGTTGCTAGCACCAAGCGCGAAGCGCCGAGAGGCGTTCGGCAAGGGAATGGGTACGGGGAGGGCAACAACGAGATAGACATTCTTTATCGTACACTTTTCAGCACAAACCCACAAAAACCACACGCACGCATCGACGTCGAATAATAGCGGATGAACAGAACGACGACAACACGCGGTCGTCATCGGCAGCGACAACACTGTACACGTCCGCACCAGAGCATTCCAATGGAGTGTAGAAAGCCATCCGCGAGCGGACCGGATGTCAAACGCCGTTGCTGTACGCTGGCAATAACAAATCAGGCAAGTGAATTGGCTACATACCAGGTAATCAGGTAACCGGATTGACTTGGCGCCGGCGCTTAGAAAGTCCACATCGCCGAGGATCGTCACGCTTGTCCGAAAGTGTGATGCGCTACTACATACCGTGTCGTGCGTACCTTCTCTTCGCCGCCGAAGCAAGCTGTCTTAAAGTCCAGGTCGAGGTCCACCCGGAGGTCGTCGCCTACACCCACCACGAAAAGATCACACGGCACGCCGGCGGAAAAAAAAAAAAGTTAACGAGGCAACTCCAAAAATCCTGGATTTCAAATATAAAGCAAGCATACCAATCTGGACCGAAAGGTAACAGCCGTCGGGCTATAAATATGAAGACTAAACGGTCCTTACATTTCCGTCCACAGTAGTATTCAATAACCTTCGAGCAGATGTCGTCGTACTTTGATGCTTATTTAATCTCCCACGATCAAGCTTCAGCGAATTTTCGGCAGGGTTAATGGCCTAGCCGGGCGTCTCTAGGCGCACAAACAGCGCTTGCTGATCGGCATCGTTACCGACACCCCTGTCCGTCGTCAGATATTTTAAGCAAAACGGTGTATATGCTCCCAAAAAAAAACTCGCTGTTACGAAAGCGAAACGAGATTTTCCACTTAAGCATACCAACGAAAACGAAAATGAAAATGAACGCATGACCACAAAATAAGCAGACGGCGAGGGAGGCAGCCTCACCATGACCCGACCCAACCGAGCACCAGCAGCTAAACCCTCGGGAGCCAAAGGCAACAGCAATTGTTAATAACACAGCAGGGTTTCCATCAAAGTAGGGCGTACCTCGCACGGGACCTTGCCGTCGTTGTTGTTGGCGTCCTCCGCCCCCCATTCCGCCCCCACCGCCGAAGAAGCTGTCAAAAATGTCAGACAGGTCAACCTGCTGTGAGGCGTGGGATTTCCCCAACGCAATACATCGCCGGAACGATCAACAACGAGTGCGGACCACCAGCGAACAATAACAGAGTTAGTGGTGTCGAAAGTTGAAACACGCCCAGTCGCCGTTTGTGCACTGGGGCAGAACTGGCAGACGCTTGAAAGGGGCCGACGAAGAAAAAACACCTCCTGTTGAACCGGGTGGTGTCAGGGGGGGGTCACCGGCTACGTCCTTCACTAATGTTTTATGTAGTACCCCCTTGTGACCATTAGTTCGCCCCCGTTTGACCGAAAGCATACCCCTTAATGACCACTTATGACAGCCCCAAAGTAAGGTTCTTCGTCTAAACACATACATCCACCTCACGGTCCAACAACCCAAACAGCCCAAGGGCGGAGTAGTCGCGGTCGTTTTTTTTCGGCAATAAAGACGGCACGGCAAATATCATAGAACGCGTTGCATCGATACAGTATATCACTTGCGTGGCACAGTAGAGCATCGACTAATTTAGAGACAAACACGACTAACTCGAGACAAACAACACACCCCACAGAAGACAACTAACTTGAAAATAGATTTAATGACCGCGGGAGACGCCTTGCAAAAAGAACACGGACGGGACTGTCCAAGGGTTTATGGCAAAACGCCTCGTCACTTGAACATACTTCGTCTCCTTTTCCTTTGTGTCACTTGTGGTAGGGTAGGTAACAGAGTTATTTGCTGGAACGCGCGATGCCTGCCCCGAGGACTGGTATTGGCAGAGAACAACATCTTCGCTGCATACAGCTGGATAGTGCACATCACTGCAGGATCCAGTACCCCAAGCTACGAACGCACCAGGCACGCTGCAAGGATCTGCGTAACATGTAACGTGCAGCTCACAGAACCGCTTGCGCTACCCTTTGGCATGCCTTCCTTCTCACCTCGAAACCTGAGCCCCCGCCTCCACCGCCCATACCAATGCCCGCCTCCCCAAACTGGTCATAGCGCTGCCTCTGCTCGTCGTCGTTCAGAACCTGCAATATGTATATCAGGTGTATCACGCCAGTAGGTTTCAATATTAGCTCCTGATACATTAGTCTTCGGATTATTATAATCCCTTCAGAACTACACGCACGTTTTTGGGGACAAACTATTAATACTTGGAATTAGAGTATGATAATATTTGCAGTATTATAGTACACACCGTACATATGTTCATACTTTCGGTATTAGCAACCGCCTTGGTGAATCGTACGCCAAGGATGAAGGCACCGACCGCGGAGTTAGCTTATACAGCGACAAAAGGAGAACTGCGCAACGTTAGCGACAGCAGCCATCTTGGCGCCTACGGACGCCTAGCAAACAGGACCAACAGGGGTGTGTCGCTTGAAGGCGCGTTCGTTCATGAGAGCTTCTTCCACCATAAGCTGTGGTTCTGGCGATTCAGCTTCAAACGAGTACGTCGTATACGCACGGTCAACTACTAGCGATAACTGCTGTACGGTCTTTAACTGGTGTGGGCAGTGGGCATCATTACGGCAAACCGTGTTTTAGGAGATCAAGACATACGTCATGGAGCACAGTGCCCACACCACACCAGCCAAAGACCGTGCAGCGGTTATCGCTTTCAACCTGCTCTCGGACAGGTTCCGCGTGCAAACTACGTCGCCTATCGCAAAGTAAACGGTAGCCTGCTGATGCATACCATGGTATATGATACCACACGTCGATCACCTGCTGTCGGCGACAGCAGCACTGTCGCGGTTCGAGGCTTGCTGCGAGGTCGGTGGGAGCATAGGCGCGGTTCACGTCACCGCCTGCCGATGAACTATTGAGCTATAAACCGATTAGGGATGCACGGGGTTCTTTGATGATAAACCGCCAATCGTCGACCAGCAGTTCACCAGTTCGGTCAAGGCACTATAAAGGCGCCGGCTTGAAACCATGGCGCTGTGAACTCGGGTACACGTACCGGAAACACAGCAGCGGTCTGTATCCCCTCATCACCATCCCCCATCACCGACTATTATTAAGTCTTGACTCCCGGACACATAAATGTAATACGCTGTCAACTACCTCGTACTCTAATGCTGGCATCGTATGCACAAGTACTACTGAAATGCAACATGTTATGCAAAAACACACCCGTCCGTACACGCTGCCGCAACCCATACATCAAAGCACCGCCGATGCCACACCGCACGACTCTACGCAATACCCAGAGACGACACCAACAACATAACAACATGCTCTCTGTCTTTTTCTCCCTCTACTGGTGAGAAAGCCAGCTACGACTCATACCCACTGCAGCTGCTGCAATCATACTGCTGCTGCTGCTGTACGTGGCAAAGCGGCAAGAACTCACAGTGTACGCCTGACTGATCTCGTTGAATTTGTCCTTCGCTTCGGGACTGTCGTTCACATCGGGGTGGTACACGCGCGCAAGCTTCCTGAAAGCCGACTTAAGGTCCGCCTTCGAGCAGCCCCTGTCCACGCCGAGAACTTCGTAGAGGTCGGTCCCCATCCGCATCATGCGGGATGGTCGAGTCCGCGCCCGCGAGGTTGCCCATCCCGTGGGCCGCTGGGCGCCGCTGCGAGGCGTCCTGCAAACGGCAGAGAATGGTCGGTTCACACCGCTCACTGCGCTACGGCTTTTGTCGTCAATGTTATGACTACCGCCTGTCCTGAATCCCGACCAAGCTGAGACGAACGCCGTGCTGTCAGCAGCGGCAGCCGACCGTGCAGATGACGGCGTTGCGCTCGCGATGCTGGCGGCGCAACAGCAAACGAGCCCCACCAGGGCTGACTGGGTAAACAGCCGCATCATGTTTCTTTCAGAGGCCTCTTCTGGAAGGGGGGTAAAGGTCTGCTGACACACGAGGGTGACAGAATGAACCCACGGTGCCTCTAACAGGTAGCTGCAGCTATCCCTGCAACAGTGCCACTGCTGTTGGGGGCCCGCTCACGAGGTGTGGGCAGCAACTCAAGTATGCTGTGGTTACCGAGGCAAAACACTGCTACCCTGCCACGCGTTTCCCTAGGGAGTTCACGGAGGCGTTTTGTCTTGCCGGGGAGGATTACGATTACATACCGTGTGATCCCCCCAGCCTTTGTTTGCTTCTTGAGTCAGCCGGAGCACTGCAGCAAGCCAAACGCAGCGATCGAGCTCATATCACGGGTAACGCATTATCAGCCCACACCGACAAGCTGGGGGAGCTTTGGGTCCCGCGAGCTGTAAACTGCCAAGGGAGGCCTGGAGGATCACTCCCGTGCCCTACAGCATACACATACGACGCCTGTTTTGTATGAACGGCGCAGTTGTCATTTTCTTCGTGCGCAGCAGTGTAAGTGTAAACGATAACGATGGATACAGCAGTCACGTTACGTAGAGGCTCGTACTCTACACGTGAGAAATGGATGACGATAGCGGGGAAACAAGGCGGCATCAACTGAGGGGGTGTCGTTGGTGTTCAGCAGCAGATGTCTGTATACCTGGTACATGTTGTCAATCGCTCAATGCCAGCAATTTTATTTTGTGAAAACCACTCGTAACGCAAGCAAGTCGCGCCCCTATTAATAGAGGGAAATAAATAATGGTGTTTTTGATCTGCAACCAGGGGTGCACAAGGATCCGAGTCCCTTACACCCCACTACCCCCAGAGCTCAGAATGAAAAATCAACCGGACCGTTGTGATCCCAGGAAACAATAGGACAAATTTATTCTTAATACCCCCCCCCACCAGCGAAAACAAAATAGGATGGCTCTCTAAAACCAAGTGAAAAAATGGACAAAAAACGAAAAAAAAAATGGCTTTCGCTTAGTCCTGTGATCACAGCGCTCCGGTTTGTTTGCAATTCTGACCTTCCTAGGAATGTGGTGTCGTCTTGTCTTTTTGTCGCATACCCCTGCTGCAACTCGTGTTGGATGCAGTTGCTATTAATACGGCGGTGCAGGCTTCCAAACACATCCCAAGACAGAACAACGTGACTGGTATACGAGTGCTGCTTCGTTTAAAGCTCCTTTTTTATGCCCGGGTATAAAACCGTAGCACGCTACAAACCACAACAAACTGATCTGAGTGCTATTACGAAACGAGAAACCAGAGGAACCTCAAGATATGTTTTCACGTACCGTTAGAAAACATCAAATGGTGAGGGATGCCGAAGGTCTCGCTGTAGACTTCGGTACGTTTGTTTGCACAAAGTGGACGTTTGCTTGTTTTTTCGCGATCCGAATGGCCGTGCTCATTCGAAGCTAGGTCGTACTTTGCAGAGTACACATTACAAAGACCCCACCCAGCGGCGTAAAACTGAGTACAAAATCTGGGTCAACGCCCGCCGCCTCCAGCAAGGACACAACAGAGAGGCGACAACCCCTGCGCATTTCAAGTCTTGAAGCACGTGCGTGGTCCATTCTCGATTCGCCAAAAAAGCAGCACATCGAAGGCACAGGCGTCCACGTGGAAAGACGGCTCCACCTCAACCGGCCCGGTGGCTAAAACTCGACTCTGAGTCAATAATAAGCAGAGCGACAAGGCTTCATAGTCTGGACACTGCATTCAAAATGGTCATCCCCCGTCAATCAAGGAAGCCCGAAGGAGGCCGACTGCCGTCCGCGGGCTACCAAACGTTGGCGATCTACATTAGATCCACCCCCCAGTCCCTCCCTCTCCTCCTTGCGCCTGCCGTGCGAAAGATTGTCGGCTTGCCGTTCAAGACCGATCAATAAACTCCAACAGAGGAGTCGACCTGCTTTGCGTAGGCATCAAGGCCGCCCTCCACGTTCCACACTCTCTTGAACCCCGCTTTCGTGGCCAAATGCTGCGCCATCTGATTTGACCTATGGCAGCAGTGAGCACAAAGTAAGCCGACAGTGGGAGGGGGGGGGGCAGCGATCAACGCTAGTGGTATACCTCCTCACTCAACCAGATGCAGATGCGCATGCAAAGGCTGTTGGTAGATCGCGGCGTATGCATGGGCGAGACAGATAGATGAAATAATTATCAGTCTGGCGGGCAGCGGTTGGCATGGCAATGGTTGACCACCACGACAGGGTTGCCTCCCGTTGTGCGCTACAGCAGTGGCAGGTCATCATGATGGAAAAGCGGGCACTGCGTATTGCGGATGGGCGCCAAGAGCTGGAGGTATTTGATTCGACTTCAAGACAAGACCTTCAAACAAAGGGACGTGCGGGTGCAGGTGCAGTCGTCCAGGTTCTTAAAATACCAAATCGCGTTGCACCTTTTTGTCGGCCTGTCGTTCTATTCGATACGGAACTGTCATCGATGTACCAGGTAAGACTGTAGAGAAGCTTTCAAATAGCAACACATCCGACCGCCCTTCAACACACTTACATTACGACGTACGTACCTAGCGCCTCCAGCTACAACAACTTGCTCGTCCTGAGCGGCGGTGGGCTCAACGGTAAACAAATACGACACGTGTATTATACCCCCCCCCGTACCTCATCCCGTGGTGGCACATAACCACGACGTCTTTCTCCGCGTCGAGAACGGCGTCATCTCCTGTGAGCTTGTCGCTCCACTCCTCAAACTTAGAGAGCGGCAGGTTGATAAACCCTGCGAACCCGTCGGAAACGAGGCGACAAAATAACACGCTTGTAAGGGAGAGGGGAAGGAAAGGGGCGTAGACAGAGCGACCCTAGTGATCTCCGACCGAAGACAATTAATTCCTACAGTAGACGATCCTTACCTGACATTATCAATACTTCATACGCTTATAAATGGAGCAGTTTGGGCATGCCCTTCTGCAGGCTTGCTAGAGTACGACCAAAAACAGCAGGGCATTAAGAAGAAGGGGCATCGATTTTCTTCCCTACCGAAAACAAGCTCTGTTCATCTGGGGGCACACGCGGACAATGGTCTGCCGGTCCAAGGTACGCTCAGCATGCTCGCCGCCCCGAACATCGGAAGCGACCAACCACGCGTCACGACTCGTATCAACGAAGTGGGCAATACCCGACCTCTCACGGACGCGTCGCCAAAAGCACATTGCCATACGGGAGGTGTGCGAATCGTCACCGCATTCAATACCCGCCCCCTCAACAGTCAACGACTAAGCCCAGCGAGCACAGAACAAACTCCACCCCTTCGACGAAGCGCTATGAGAAACACAGCACCGAGGCCGCGCACGCGGAGCAAATAACGCTGACGTCCCGAAGTCCCACACTCACCGTCCAGCTTAGCCATTTTCAGCTCTTCCTCTTCCCGCACGTCCACAAACTGGTACTTGCTCTCCGCGTCGCCGGCATTATTTTTCACAAGCTCAAGAATCTCGCCCAACTCCTCAACCCCGATTTGCCGCGGCAGTACGGCTTTCGACAGCAGCGCCACCTTGGAGCGGAAGACGTATGTAAGTCGTGGGACGAGAGACGGGGCAGAGCAATGTCGAGCTAATGTAGGGGCAATCCACTGGCTCTTTGTGGTGCAAAGGCGTGGGCTTGGGAGCCAATGGTATCGTAGTTGGGGGGGACACAAAAGGTCTCGGGGGGGGGCGCGG
>JAYJME010002387.1:0-13836 GCA_036873775.1 Costaria costata | reverse complement strand
AAAACGTTTTTTAGAAGAAAATAACGCGACCGCGTGTTTGAACTCCAAACATACACGAGCAACATACGTGACCCAGTGAGGAAGCCATGATTGACGCACGGTTCAACCTCCAGACGAGTGCAGATACCATCGTCCTCCTCACCCCGTGCTGACTGCACCATGCAAATTCAGTGCTGATCCAGCGGCAACGTACCGTAGATTTTTCCAAACATTGGTAAAAACGTACCAGATATGTAAACACGTACGATACAAGACAGAAGGAACCTGTGGGCGTCTACAATGCGCAGATGTATCAAAAGTGGATGCCCGGCACGTAAGAACAGCTTCTGTGCTATGGAAATTAGAAATGTATGCTTCATCAACTTGGCTACAGGTGTCTGGTAAACGCACGCTAGACTACTTGGTTGTAGTACCGCCGTTCCAGCACAAACACAAGGCTCTCCTGTCGTTGATGATGTGGATTGAAACCCCTTGGACACTCCGCGCTATGGAGGTCTAAACGTAACCAGTCAATGTAAATAACAAGCGCTTAGCACTGCGGCTACCTTGGCCGCCCCTCAACGAAGTGCCAGAAAACATATATCTAGGAGACGACGTTGATGTGAATACTACTGTAAGAGCACGCTCTACACCACCAGCGGTGCGCGTTCAAGCGCAGGTACAGCCCTTGCTACATTGCACGTCCATCTGATGGGGTCGAATCGGTGCTGGTACCCGAGCGATAGACCTGCACCACACCCCCCATGCATTAGATCACCGGTACTGTTCTTGTATTTCCCATATACTATCTTATGCAAGTTTCATGTTGCACGGATATCATTTAGGCGTGGAAAATACTGCGTTAATGCGGTGGCTTCGCAACTGCATCTCATGGCTCGTGCTAGTTACCTTTTCCAGCATATTCGGAATCGATGCAACTAAGGCCATAAGTAAGGGAGCTTGCGACGGTGTAAACATGTACTCCTTCCCCAGCCGGACTACGATCCTGAAACAATTTATTCCAGCAGTCGACATTAAGCATATCGCCGTCCCGACGCCTATCCTCCGCCCCAGAAATATTCCGAACCGGCCTTAACCAACAACCTAGGTCGTGGATTAATGAACCTTATGCCATTGTGTTGCACGAGGCATTGTGTTTTTCCGCGTATTCTGAACGCGGGGTCACATTAAACCATGCTCAACCCAAAATATACGATGATGCCTTCCTCGTTCAAGAGTTTGGGTCGCTGTCGATGCTCAGTGAGAAGAACACGTGGATTTACCGCCGCCCAGGTCGCATACCCTTCAGCGACGACTATCCTTTGTTAGCTGTCCCGTTGTCGCATCAGCTCTGGATGAGCCTTCCTGTTGCACCGACTTCAGATATGTCACCTGGAAATTTAACGCAAACGATGGAATGGTAGTACTGGTGGTTTTCAAAGCAATCAACCCGGCGAGCAAGGTGAACTCCCGAAAGGCAATATATCCAGGACGAACAGTGACGTACTGTCACGTTTTGCTTCATTGATTGCCGCTCGCTGGTCGATAGCGCATGGCTTCGTTTCGAGAATTCCTGCTCGTAACGTTATCGAAGCAACGTTCAGGCACACGTACATGCCTGCAGTTACCGCCTAAGTTGAACGAACCAACGATCTGTCAGCGATTGCTGGCGTTTCATCGTCACTGTCGTTTATGCTGGACAACAGACGAGCAACACTACAGCTGCTACCATCACCGTATTGAAGGAACAGGATTTCTCACGTCAGAAGCTTAGGTGTTCATTCGCAGGGCGAGTAGCCGAGACACGCTGTCACAGACGGTGAGAGACCGGGGCAGAGGCGCATCAATGCGGGAATCGCGGCATTAGTACAACCACCCGATGTATGCAAACTGGGAGGTACAACATACATGTATTTTCTTAGTGGAACAATGAAACTCACGCTGGTCATTAGGCGACACTCTGTAGCAAACGTGACGGAATGAAAGCCTAAACCCGGTCAAACGACGACACAGGGCCAGAAGCAATATATCCAGGCGTGCATACGATAGGCACTCATTAGCCGTGGTACGAACATTACTCAACGTGTATTCACAGATGTGCTTGGAGTAGACTGCACCATTTTAAACCCGGGAAAGTGTAGACGACATACCGAAATTTGAAAACGGTTCCGTCACCCTGCGGGATAGATAAATAACCCATATCGAAGCGCGCTACGATAAAGGTAGCACCGTTTGGCCTTTTGTTTCTGAATGACGGAACTCCCTAAGCCAAACTCGTCGGGGTGACATTCGTTTTTTGCAATATGAATGTTTGGTACGCCTAGGTCATCGGTGTTTTAATCGGGTGGCACGTTTAGTTGACTCGAGACCAGTTTGTGGGTGACGCACAAAGCTCCTAAAGTGGAGAACAAAACCGGTGCACCTCTATCGTAGCATGTGTCTATTTCGTTACCATTTACCCTGTTAACAACGCAGACTGGTGTCTATCGTGAATGCTTCCGTTGCCCCTTGCGTTGGGCGCTCAGGCTTTCGTCTCCATCTTTATTGGACGACGTGCCCTGCAGACGATATATATAATCCATACGGGGACATACCCATGGCCAAACTACAGTGGCGGCGATATGGTACCAGCCTACCGGTTGTCCCTATCGCCGGATGACTAGCTGAAAAAGTAATCGTGTAGAGTGCATAAAACACGGCTAACCGTAAGCGGATCAACATTCCACAAGCATTCATTGTTTGACTGCATATATGCCGATTTCCAGTTACAAGGCGGTAGCGGTACATAAACTTGGAGTGCCCATTGCGGAAGGCAAGTAAATGGTTTCGGTGGGCATTCTTACCACGGCCCTCGTCATTACTCTAACTACAATAGCCGCAAGGTTGTGTTGTCGACGAGCAACATGGCCCGCGCAACAAATACAATAGTTTCGAGGCCAAGTCGGCAGTATACATATCACCCGTGGAACACGTATAAGTGGATAAAACAGCAATGGAGTCGACAAATGCTGCGGTCCGAGCCTGATTATTGGCTAGCAGCTGCTATCACAACCACGGTTAACCCATCCAATTCCTCACGGCAGGCACTCCTGGATTGAGCACAGATTCCTTGCGAACAGCAGTAGGAACCCGAAGGGCAGTCAAAGCCGCCACCGCAATCTGCATGGAGTCAGCGAGCGGGGACGTATCGGGGATGCATTACTTGAATGTGTGTGTAAATCTCAGGTAGCTAGGTAGAGCTAGGTACACCAGGCTTGTCGTAGGGAGGCATTTCAAATGGGTGTTGGAGGTGTGGGCACCCTTACCACGTGAGAGGAACGCACAGATCCAGTAGGGGCATCTGTCACCCGTGCATCACGTCTTATGTTGTAGGAGATTCCTTGACCATCATATGCACACATCTACATGAAGTTGGAGCGCACTATGAAGTTTGAATGGTGACACTTGTGTCTACTGTACGAAGTTTTAAAAGTTCGTAGAGCCGTTTTTCGGCTAGGCACGGCACCAATACATAAAAAAACGTTTTTGCCGTCGACAACGCTGACCGGTACTGTAGAGGCCTCCGTCTCACCGTGGGTTGGACGGTTTGGTGTGCAAATGCCAACGAAGAAGAGAGCGGACATTCAGACACTACGTTTGGAGCCGTATTGTGGCTACCATGCAGATCCGTGAAGTGAAATATGCAGGGGGTCGAGCCGTAGAATGTATACACAACGACCAAGCACGGGCGACCACACATGTGTATATTTGAAACGTATTTGATTTACAGAGCTTGGGGGATTGCTGGATTTAAGAAGGGGGGGACCAATGCGGCCAATATGGAAACGGCGTTTACTATATATACCGAGAACGGTGTGGCCTCTACAACTTGGACCGCTTCAGGGGTTCATATTCAACAGGGGAAAGGGATAAAAAACAACGCCAAATCAGACTACGGCTTCATGTGGGTGGCTTGTGCATACTCTCGCATATCGTGTCTACACGACAGAGAAGTTCCGATTATTCGATGTACAGGTTGAAGTGTACAATCCCTGTCGTCTTCGCTGATACGGACAGCCGAAGTCTAAATCACACCGACTACCACGAACCCCGTGGACCAAAATGACTGCTCACCACAGAACATGAGGTGGACAGCACAAATTCCGGAACCGCAGCAGAAATGATTATCGTCGCAGGGGGGGTTATTGCCGCACCCTTCCGGTGAGAGGCCTGCCGGGTATGGCAGCCAACAAAGCGTCACACAAAATGTACACGTGGTCAAGGATAACGCATACAAGTAAACATAGATACACGCCGTCAGAACGTTAGCGGTGGTTGTCGCTCCCGGTGTCTCAAGGGCAGGGGGAACAGGCGAGCAATGGCAGTCGACGTAGAAATACAAGAGACATGTACGCGGAAAGTGTGACAGTAGTTGTCTAGATAGATATAGATACACCACTGCGGTCGTCGGGCAGAATTGTGCAGGAGGCCCCGTGGGATAGACATGGCATCACGACTAACAGAACCGCAAGGCTTGAAGGTAAGCGTGTCAACCGTGAATTATATGTGCGCTAAAGAGAGTGGGTCGGCCTATACCCGAATATTTGCAAATGTTACGGTAGTACGGACTTTGAACATCAATCGATCAACCGTGTGCTGTTGAAAACCTATTTCGGGTCGTCTGCGGGGTAGTCACGAGCGGATATCTAGCTTGTACATTCGATACCATCGTCTACAACACAGACTACTAAGAGTGGGCGCCCTTGTGGTGCCCTGCCTTACATGCCCGGTCTGACAAATCAGCGGCGGGATCAAGCAGGAGACATACGCACAGTGTGATTCGAGGTATACTGGATTTGTTTATACAGGGCTGTTTCCAGAAAGAATGCCGGAGGGGCTCGGGACATGCAGTGGACGTACCACGGCCAACCTCAAGTGGCTAGGCATATAGGGCGTGCGGGTCCATTGTTAAACGTTGAATTATCGCGGGTGTCAACATGCAGAAATTGGTTGCCCGTTGTGACCATGCTTGGAACGGTGTTTGGCCATTGTATACCTGAAGATATGATTTCGAACTGCACGTTCCGGAGGGCTTCTGTTTAGAGAAGGAACGCGCTCAACGGAAAGACACCAAATCCAATAACTGTTACAAGTTGGTATTAATAGTGTCTACTACAACCAGAAAACGTGCAGTGGCCGCACAATCTTTTGTGGGGGTCGAACAAATACCCCCTGCTGCCTGTGCCCGAACATCGACCAGATCATATCACGACCACCGTTAACCCAGGCGAGTTCGATCATTACAAGGCATGCTAGATTCGACACAAGTCCCTATTGGGGAGCAGGTGTATCATGTAGGGCAGTGGCCGAAGTGATCACATCCGAATAGGATTAGGCCAATGGAAACATGCCGGCAACGATATAGATGAACGTGGTACATATAGCCAGATTGTGGTATATATAGCCAGATTGATGTATACACCACATGTTTCCTACACGACAATAGGCCTCTTTCCGTGGCGGGAAGTATATCTAACATCTGTTAAACATGAATACCGGGCCCGAAGTAGCCGACGTAGAGGCAAACGTGGCTTGCACGTGATGACTAAGAGAGTCGAAGGTATAAGATTGAGCCGCTTGAATATATACCGGAAATATATGATATTTGTTTTTCTTCCGATGTATTACTTCGTGCGTCTGCTCTCCCTCCATAGTCGTAACACAGATCCGGGGTCACAAGGTAGGGTACTTTCTCCCCCGTCCCCAACACGGTACGTACGTGCATTCATGTTTATCGCGAGAGGAGTTCAGGACTTTGTTCCCTCGTCGACTCGCGTCGAATTCTGCTTTCTCGCGCTATTAGGCGCTCTCGGCAATAATTGGTGTTTCGAGAAAAAAGCCTTATGCTTGCGCCGGAGTTCGAACTAGTGACCCATATTCTTAGTAGTTTTCGAGGCTTGCACCGAACCACGAAGGACGACCTGTACACCACCCTTGTCGCCGACGGACATACAGTACATACATCACGTACCAGTATGTAACCCTAACCCCGTCCACATTAGGATACCCCGCTTATTTGCTAAGCTTATCGAGAGTCCACGTGATACATACACCCAGACAACCTGTACACGTCAATAGACCATATAGTATATGAACGCGTTGAAGAGCAACATCTCTGTCATGCTGGGGATCTGAACGATTTTGGTCTGGCCATCTGAGGCGTAGACACCAACCAACTTTCGGTTACCGATTTCTGTGGCTGAAAACGAAGAGTGATTGGCTTTTTAGGGAATGGCACTGATATACTAAGTTTGAATAAAAAGGATATTACTCTGAGCTGATGTAGTTAGGTAGCGCTGACAAGATGTCCCAGTGGTTTACCTACTTGGTCAAAGCTGATTAAGTGGCTCAGTGGTGTGCCCTTTACGAGTTTATGTCTAAGTTGTAAACGCTTCAGTAGCCACCTGCGTACGCCCTGCTATCTGCGAATGGGCTTTTGAGGGTATGCGAAGATACACGCACCGCATGGTTCGTCGTCAAATGCGCCACACGTCACGTAACTTTAACCGAATTAATGCCGACAAAGGGTCTCGAGTGTGGACCGAGTTTCAGGACGTCCAACCCCAAGCGGCATATAGCGGCATGTACTTAATGTAATCGCCAACATCTAGATAATACTTAGGTCGTTTACTTCTAAAACGTTTCTTCATTGTGGGGTGCGTACAGGCTTCCATAATATAATTTGACTTTATGTGTGCGGTGTACTGCTGTGTATGTGTAACATTCGTGGTTCTCACTGGTTGCGAGAGGTGTGCGTGGCTGATTTCCACCAATCCGCCGTCTGCAGAAGCGGGGTGGTTTAGGGATAACGCCTGTGACTTGTTTGGGTTTAAGCCGTCTTGAGTTCGTTGCAGTCGCCAGGCTGCCGTAAAGGTTTGGTGGCTGTGCAGCTGCTGTGTATTCTGTTTGAGTTTGTTTTCAGTTTCGTTCCTTCAAACGCACACACCCTACTGCAAGTACGAGGCAGCCTTGCCTGATTTTCCTCTGTACCAAGAACGTTTTCGAGTGGCGGTTGGCAATAATATATTTCAGATTGCAGTCTGGATGGTATCGATTTCTGCTTCATACTTATGTACCGGCAACTTGAAGATCTGTAAAATTACACTTACGGCGCAGTTCTCACGGCAAGAAACACCCCGAAGACCTACGAACCGGCTCACTACGAGTACCGATCATCAGTTTGTACGCGAAGTCCGTCGGGGCGAAGTAGGTCGGGGCGAAGTTGACTTGGACAGCCGTATTATATCCAGAACTACAACTACGGTACTGTACCACAGAGTTGCAGAGGTGAAAACATACTCAGATAGCTGCAGAACAGGCAACTAGAGGTGCACGTCGGCCGTGTGTACATCAACTGTACAAGCTGCGTTGGACTCCGTTAAAATATTCGAATCATCGATCACGATTTCCTCTGCTTTACACTTGGACAGACGCAACAACATACAAACTCCGCAGCAGTGAAATGTAAGCAATCCTCACCACAGGAGCGTCGGTTGGCTACACAAGTTCCGTTCCCGCAGCACACTTCATCCCCAGGGCAATGGGTGTCCACCTCACATTCTGTGGAAATGCCAGATGCAACGGCAGAGAGAGGCGATAAACGCGGACGGAATTGGGATCAAAATCACACATTGGTTTGTTTGTCAACTTCCTTGTACGACAAACATTCGTGAGCGATAGTACGCACAGAACGTACCCGTATGTATACCTGAAACAAATCGTTTTAAGATTCAGCGCTCCCAACGAATATAGAGCTTGCACCTGGTCCCTCGAGGACGACTTGTTCACGTGACTGGAAAATACTACTGTACACAGGATATTTTAGGCAATCGTGTGCTCTCGATGTATCAAACTACAGCACAATTTATCAGGCAAGATCAAGCCCGGACAACAAAACCACAGCCAACAACGAGCGCAAGTCGGCAATGTTCACATCTATTGTACAAACTCCAATGACCGGCGTTATTTCTTTGTGTGGACGATCCCGTCCGCCCTTGCTGGAGAATCCAACACCACCATAAACAAGCAACCCTCACCACAGCGCTTCAGCGTAGATGCACAATTTCCGGCCGGGCAGCACACTTCCTCTCCAGGACAGTGGCGGCTGTCCTCGCATTCTGTCGGGTGCAACGACAAAGAGGGTCGACGACGGCGGAGGACCAAGCAACCGAGTCATTTATGTGGTATGATAACAAACATATGACTGTAGGTAGAGCTGCTGGCATACTCCGTGTTCGTTGTCCAGCGGCAGTAAGCAGACAACGTTCCTGTGTGTACAACAAAACTCGATCAAATTTATATCGACGTTACGACAACTGAAAACGAGGGTGCTCGTGATATTCCAAGACGACTAGATCCATGGACTATTGGTATATACCCCGATAACGGGATCGCTCGTCGTGTCAAAGTGTATGCGTGATAAGCGTACAACGATCACGATCGGCTCTGCTAGGTACGCGGACTTCTGCCATTTAAAACCAGTTCGATGTTTTAAATTCGCGGCAGTCCTCACCACAGAGGTCAAGGTCGTCAGCGCAAGTCCTGTTCGGGCAGCACACTTCTTCTCCAGGGCAGTGGCCGTCGTCCTCGCATTCTGCGTCACGCGTCGGGTGCAACATCAAAGAGACACCATGACAACGGAGGCAGACCCAAGTAGGTCAATACTATTGTATATTAAACACTAAATCTAGTTTTATTTAGAGCGGCTGGTGTTCACCTTGTTCTTTGTTTGGCAACAGAACGAACAGGAAGTGTTTGTATGTACAACTGAATCCGATTGCATTCTGAATAAAATATTAGACCAACCGAATAACGAGCGACTTTATGGTATGCAGAACCACTTGGCACCATTGAATTCAGACTGCTGCAATTGCTTTATTTCTCCCTCTATCTAACGGAAAAGATGTCTCGTCTAGGCGAGGTTGACGTCGGCAGCCGGGCAACGTTTAAACAATACTACTACTGCACCGTAGTGTGTTTGGATCAACCCCAAAACACGGAAGTCATACGATAGAACAGCCAACCATGATAACAATTCGCATGTGTGTACATCAGATGTCCTAGCTCCGATGGACACCATGTATTCTTCGGTGAACGATTCGCATCAACGCTCACGATCGGCTCTGCTCGGTACGTGCATTTCTGCTATTCGAAACCAACTTTTTCTTTGTTTAACATTAATGGCAGTCCTCACCACAGAGGTGGAGGTCGCCAGCGCAAGTGCCGTTCGGGCAGCACACTTCTCCTCTAGGGCAGTGGCCGTCGTCCTCGCATTCTGCGTCACACGTCGGGTGCAACCACGGAGGGGAACGTTGACAGCGGAGGCAGACCCCGGTGAGTCAATCCCATTGAATGTTAATTTTTATCTTTTGTTATATTTGAAACGGGTGGTGTGCACCTTGTTCTTTGTTCGGCGACAGAACGAACAGGAAGTATTTGTATGTACAACTAAATCCGATTGCATAGTAAATCAAGGATTGGACCAACCGAAGAACAAGAGTTTTCATGGTATGCGCAACCACTTGGAACAATTGAATGTTGTTCGCTGCAATTGCTTGATTTCTCCGTCTATTCAACGGAAAGGGTGTACCGTCGAGGCGAGGTCGACGTCGGCAGCCTGGCGACGTTTGAACAATACTGCTACTTAACCGAAGTGTGTTTGGAGCAGCCCCGAAACACCAAAGTTGTAGAATAGAACAGCTAACTATGATATCAATTCAGATGTGTGTACATCAGATGTCCTAGTCTAGATGGAAACCATGTGTTCTTCGATGAACGATTCGAATCAACGATCACGATCGGCACTGCTCGGTTACGTGGACTTCTGCTATTCAAAACCAATTTCGTTGTTTAAGATTCAAAGCCGTTCTCACCACAGCGGTCGAGTTTGCCAGCGCAAGTGCCGTTCGAGCAGCACACTTCATTTTCAGGGCAGTGGCCGTCGTCCTCGCATACTGCGTCACACGTCGGGTGCAACAACAGAGAGACACGATGACAGCGGAGGCAGACCCAAGCTGGTGAATCCCATTCTGTTTTGCTATAGATGGAAATCAGTTATATTTAGAGCGGCTGGTGTGCACCTTGTTCTTTGTTGAGCGACAGAACGAATCGGAATTTCTGTTATGTACAACTGAATCCTATTGCATTGTAACTCACCGATAAAATCAACCGAATGACGAGCGGTTTCATGGTATGCGGAACCACTTGGCACCTTTTGAATTCAGACTGCTGCAATTGCATTTTGTTCCCCTCTATCCAACGGAAACGGTGAACTGTCGAGGCGAGGTTGACGTCGGCAGGCTGGCTACGTTTGAACAATCCTACTACTGCACCGTAGTGTGTTTGGATCAACCCCAAACCACCGAAACAAATCGATAGAACAGCCAACCATGATAACAATTCGGATGTGTGTACATCAGATGTCCTAGCTCCGATGGACGCCATATCACGTATGTTCTTTGATGAACGCTTCCCGTCAACGATCACGATCATCACTGCTCGGTACGTGTACTTCTGCTATTCACAACCAATTTCGTAGTTTTATATTCGACGCAGTCCTCACCACAGAGGTCCAGGTTGCCAGCGCAAGTGCCATTCGGGCAGCACACTTCTCCTCTAGGGCAGTGGCCGTCGGTCTCGCATTCTGCGTCACACGTCGGGTACAACAACAGAGAGACACGATGACGGCGGAGGCAGACGCAAGTGGGTATATCTCATTGTTGTTTAAGACTAACTTTAGTGCTGTTTGAAGCGGCCGGTGTGCACCTTGTTTTTTGTCCGTCAACAGAACGAACTGGAATTGTTTGTGTGTACAACTGATTCCGATTGCACTGTAAATCAACGATTAGACCAACCGAAGAACGAGAGATTGCATAGTATGCAGAAACGCTTGGAACCATTGAATTCAGAGCGCTGCTATTGCATTATTTCTCCCTCTATCTACCAGAAATGTTTTTCAGTCGAGGCGAGGTCAACGTCAGCAATCGGGCGAGGTTTAAACAATCCTACTACTGCACCATAGTGTGTTTGGATCAACCCCAAAACACGGATAACATGATATTGAACAGCCAACCATGATAACAATTCGGATGTGTGTATATCAGATGTCCTAGCTCCGATGGACGCCATGTGTTCTTCGATGAAAGCCTTCCATCAACGATCACGATCGGCACTGCGCGGTACGTGTACTGCTGCTATTCACAACCAGTTTCGATTTTTTAAACTCAAGGCAGTCCTCACCACAGAGGTGCAGGTCCGCAGCGCAAGAGCCGTTCGGGCAGCACACTTCTCCTCTAGGGCAGTGTCCGTTGGTCTCGCATTCTGCGTTACACGTCCGGTGCAACAACAGAGAGACACGATGACGGCAGAGGCAGACGCAAGTGGTTCTATTCCATTGATTGTTTATGATTAACTTTACTTCGGTTTGAAGCGGCCGGTGTGCACCTTGTTCTTTGTGCGGCGACAGAACGAACAGGAAGTGTTTGTGTGTACAACTGAATCCGATTGCACTGTGAATCAAGGATGAAGCCAATCGAAGAAAGAGACGTTGCATAGTATGCAGAAACGCTTGGAACCATTGAATTGAGAGCGCTGAAATTTCATTATTTCTTCTTATATCTAACAGAATTGTTGTCCAGTCGAGGCGAGGTCGACGTCAGCAACCGGGCTAGGTTAAAACAATCCTACTACTGCACCGTAGTGTGTTTGCATCAATCCCAGTCGAGGCGAGGTCGACGTCAGCAACCGGGCTAGGTTAAAATCAATCTTATTACTGCACCGTAGTGTGTTTGCATCAACCCCAAAACACGGAAAATATTCGATAGAACAGCCAACCATGATAACAATTCGAATATGTGTACATCAGATGTCCTAGCTCCGATGGACGGCATACGTTCTTTGTTGAACGCTTCCCATCACCAATTACGATCGACACTGCTCGGTACGTGTACTTCTGCTATTCACAACCAATTTCGTTGTTTTAAATTCGAGGCAGTCCTCACCACAGAGGTCCAGGTCGCCAGCGCAAGTGCCGTTCGGGCAGCACACTTCTCCTCTAGGGCAATGTCCGTCGGTCTCGCATTCTGCGTCACACGTCGGGTGCAACAACAGAGAGACACGATGACAGCAGAAGCGGACGCAAGTAGGTATATCCCATTGATTGTTTAAGATAAACTTTAGTGCTGTTTGAAGCGGCCGGTGTGCACCTTGTTCTTTGTTCGGTAATAGAAAGAACAGGAATTGTTTGTGCGTACAACTGAATACGATTGCATTATAAATCAACGATTAGACCAAACGAAGAACGAGAGGTTCCATAGTATGACGGACCACGTGGAACCATTCAATTCAGCGCGCTGCAATTGCTATGTTTCTCCCTCTATCTAACAGAATTGTTGTCCCGTCGAGGCGAGGTCAACGTCAGCAACCGGGCGAGGTTTTAACAATACTACTCCTGCATGGTAGTGTGTTTAGATCAACCCCAAAACACGGAAAATATTCGTTAGAACAGCCAACCATGATAACAATTCGGATGTGTGTACATCAGATGTCCTAGCTCCGATGGACGCCATGTGTTCTTCGATGAAAGCCTTCCATCAACGATCACGATCGGCACTGCGCGGTACGTGTACTGCTGCTATTCACAACCAGTTTCGATTTTTTAAACTCAAGGCAGTCCTCACCACAGAGGTCCAGGTCGCCAGCACAAGAGCCGTTCGGGCAGCACACTTCTCCTCTAGGACAGTGGCCGTCGTTCTCGCATTCTGCGTCACACGTCAGGTGCAAGAACAGAAATACACGATGACAGCGGAGGCAGACCCAGGTGAGTCAATTCCGTTATATGTTAAATTATAAAATTTAGTTATATTTATAGCGGGTGGTGTGCACCTTGTTCTTTGTTCGGCGACTGAACGAACAGGAATTATTGTTTGGTACAACTGATTCCGATTGCATTTAAAATCAACGATTAGGTCAACCGAAGAACGAGAGGTTTTAAAGTATGACGAACCACGTGGAACAACTGAATTCAGACACATTGTTTCCTCCTCTATCTAACAGAAAAGGTGAACCGTCCAGGCGAGGTCGACGTCGGCAGCCTGCCGACGTTTAAACAATTCTACTACTGCACCGTAGTGTGTTTGGGGCAGCCCCAAAACACGGAAATTGTAGAATTGAACAGCCAACTATGATATCAATTCAGATGTGTGTACATCAGATGTTCTAGCTCCGATGGAAACCATGTGTTCTTCGATAAATTGTTCGCATCAACGATCACGATCGGTTCTGCTCGGTTACGTGGACTTCTACTGCTCACAACCAATTTAGTTCTTTTGAATTCAAAGCCGTCCTCACCACAGAGGTCCAGGTTGCCAGCGCAAGTCAAGTTCGGGCAGCACACTTCTTCTCCAAGGCAGTGGCCGTCGTCCTCGCATACTGTGTCACACGTCGGGTGCAACAACAGAGAGACACGATGACAGCAGAGGCAGACCCAAGTGGGTGAATCCCATTTTGTTACGCTATAGTTTGAAATCAGTTATATTTAGAGCGGCTTGTGTGCACGTTCTTTATTGTATATGTACAAACAACTGAATCCGATCAAAATGTAAATAACAAATTAGACCAACCGAAGAATGAACGTTGTCATGGCATGCGAAAAACACTTGGCACCATTGAACTCAGAATGTTGCAATTGCTTTATTTGTCCATCTATCTAACGGAAAAGGTGCCCCGTCTAGGCGAGGTCGAAGTAGGCAGCCTGGCGAAGTATAAACAATCCTAATACTGCACCGCAGTGTGTTTGGATCCACCTCAAAACACAGATTG
>JAYJME010002386.1:0-13839 GCA_036873775.1 Costaria costata | reverse complement strand
CTCGGCCGCGGGGCAGGCAGCGGGCCCGCTTGTACACACGGTTCAAGTTTGGGCCCCAGCCGAGCTCCGTGGCGCGTGCTCTGGGGGTTCAAAGTCGCAAAAACTGGCAACCACGGGGAGGCATTCCGAGCACTTACAGCCATCCAGGCGCATGCAAACCCATATGGTACAAAAAACGTCCGACAGGTTGTGATTCTGCTGACGGCCCGCACTGATTTCCTGGGCCACCTTCTGATCGTGCTCGTGCTCGAGTGTTGGTGGTCGTGCTCGTCCTCGTGCTCTTGTGCTCCTTCGTGCTTGTGGTGCTCGAGTGCTCATAGCGCGTGCTTGTGCCGTGCTCGTGTCGTGCTCTTGCTCGAGTGCTCGTGTTCGAGTGCTCGTGCTCGTGCTCGTGCTCTAATGCTCGTGCTCGAGTGCCCGTGGTAGTGCTCTTGCTCGAGTGCTCGTGCTCCCTAGGACGGTAGAAAACCCCGCAAGTTTTCACAGCAGCAGTCTCAAGAACAGAAAACAGACGTGCAACAATTGCAGTATTTCACACTTCCTTTTTGTTGTTGTGCTACCTGCTACCTGCTGCTGCTGCTCGCTGCTGTGCACCTTTTTCACACCGTAGTAAGCTTTTTCACATTGACATTGCGGCAGCCATGGTACAACAGTACAACAGCAGCCAGCGACAGATCGACGAGGTCTTATTTTTGTGGCAGTTACGAACGGGGCCTCTCTGTGTGCGTGTTTGCTTATGTATTGTATGTATGGTATGTGTGGGTGCCATTCTGAACACAGCCTGGACGATTTTAACCTACACTTCCTCGGCGTTCGAAACACCCCCGCGCAGTACAGCCACTGCTGTATGATACAACAGCAGCATTAACGAAACTCACATAAACTCATGCTTCGTATCTATAGGAACGCCTGTGTTTGCCCTTTCCAACTTGCGACACCCCCGGGATTTCAAGTCCACCAACATCCCGAAGGGGGACCTTGTGTCATACTACAGTATTAGTAGTAATTGGTGGTAATGACGCGCAACCTCAATACCGCAGTAGTCTAATCTGCTATGCTGTGGCTGTACACGTGTACTGGTATTCGTTAGTCAGAGCACCACCAGCAAAAACAGCAGCGGGACCATACGATCGGCATACTACTCGTACATCCCGGTTCATACATACTCAGCAGCCGCAGCAACAGCAGCAGCAGTAACAGCAGCACAGCAGCAGAAGAGGCAGAAGCAGAAGCAGAAGACGCAAAACAAAAGCCGAACCAAGACGAGCGAACATGTACTACTCTGCACGTACGAGGTGAAAATGGTCCATTTCGAGTTAATTTAGCGGAAGACGAAAAAAATGCATTTCGACTTTCGGTATCACGATTATTCAACACACAACACGCCCAATAGAGCTCGTACTCGTACCGGGTGCCACCACCAAGATATCTACTAGCCCTACAGCAGCAGGGCCTCCCCGTCCCCCCATCCCCCATCAGTACGGTGAGCCTGGCACCTGGCATCATCACTTGTTGCAGCATGTCTCAGGGACACGGCCCAAAACCGTATGAAAGTCAGTACTAGCGTAGTAGCATTAGATTTGTTACGCACGCAAAAACCCGTTCTGAAAATGTGAAACATAAACAAAAATCCGTCATGGCTTTCCACAAATTCAAAGCTTAAATCGTGGCCCAGCCCACGCCACAGGCCCTGTGAAAATACCCGTGAAGACACACGTTGTCGCACCTGCCTCCACCAGCTCCCAACGACTTACAACGAAACCGCGTCATAAGGCTTCGTTAGTATGTGCGCGTGCACAGAACCCGTCGGGACTGGCATTGGTGCCGTGTGCGTTGATGGTGGCGGGCAGGAGTGGACGAAACAAATTTTGAATCACACACATACAGAAGAACTAGAAAATTGCCACCCTATGCTCGTACGACCCGTTATGAAGAGGCTTCTTTCGTTGGAAAACCAAGAAAAAAAAGGCTCGCGCTTCGCGCTCACTTGCCTCATTATTGTACCAGATATCATGCGTGTCAGAGATCGGAGTATTGTGTCGTACTCGTGAGGAACAGCAGCAGCACTCGAGTGATACACTGTTATTCCAAGTCGTGCATACCAGTATGTATTTGTACCAGTATACAGCATACAGCAATAGTATGTATACCCGGCGGAACTCACAGAAACCTGTTGTCGAGTACCGGTAGGCTCGCGTAGGCGTTTCGCCAAAAGATGCAACCGACTTGCAAATGGAGTAACGGATCTGCAAACACGATCCACTGTCTAAAATTCAGAAATATTGCTTTAATTTAACAACATTTCAGAGCTTGTCAGCCCTCTTTAGCATTAAGGCTTTTCACGGTGTGGTGTACTATTAATACTACTGTTGTTGCACCGAACGGCGGTGCGGTTTTTCATTTATTCTAAAATTGTTAGAAATACGTCAGCTGTGAACCCTACGGCGCCGTGGGGTGCGGTGCGGTGCCGATTTTAGTATTTGAGAATCGTACGGTGCGGTGCGGTGCGGTGCGGTACGAAGTTTAGTTTTTGATTTTCACAAGGTAATTCGGTAAAAACTGCACCGCACCGCACCCTCACCGTAGCAAACCACTTGATTTTAAAGGCCCTAGCGCCTTCCCATGGCTTTTGTTTTCGTGCTGCGAGTAGAACGGTGCGGTTCGGTGTGTTTTGTTTCTTGCTTATAATCGTGCGGTGCGGTGCCGTGCGGTGCGCGCTTATTTTTTTTGCGAATCCTACGGTGCCGCGCTGTGTGGTTTTGATGCAGGCAAACATCGGACGGTGCGGTTCACCGAACCGCACTGCACCGCAGGAAAAAACGCACCGTGAAAAACCTTGTTTTTTGCCCTTTTCTAGGCCAAACATTTGAATACCTCTCACAGGATCGTAGTTTGTACTTTGCCTGTCCGCACTTATGTCGGGCACGTCAGCGTTCGAGTTCAAAGGATCCGCCAGAAGACCAGCAAATATTTGGTGGAAGCCGGTTTTTTCATCAGTGATGCAGCCATCATCCTAGGCTTCGGTGGGCAAGGCGAACCAAATATCAGATTTTGAACCAAATCTCAGAGTTGCGACTTTTGGTGCTGCTGGCTCGCAACCTTGAGTTCACGAAACCTCCTCGCGAGTCGTTTCTGGCTGCTTATGACTGCCCTTTGGTTCACCGGACGCTCTCACACGCTCCATAAGAAGCGTGACTTACTTTCGCGGGCTGTGGTTGCTTGCGACGAGCTGTAGCTGTCCGCAAGTGAAATGCAAGCGTCCAGTGGGGGGTTGTTTTTTTGTCTCATTTTGTGTCTGCCGAACTTCGACCAATTTCGACCACGGCAGCACCTCAGAGTCGAGGTGTAGACCTCGACTCTGATAAATGGCCCACGGCCAATCTGATGAAAATTACAAGATGCTGCGGGTGAAACACCAAGCTAATACAAACGCTCTCTGCTGAGGCACGAACCAACCGAGGGTCTAAACGCAGCGTGTCAAAATTGCGGCGAATTTACTGCACCGCAAAAACATGCACAGATTACTCGTAGTCTCTCGGAAACCCGGGGATGGGGAGCGGATGAGTTCCTCCGTGGCCTACGCTCACCCCCCGGGACAAGCCGTTTCAATGATATTGTCTCCGTGTTTGGTCTCCTCCCGCGTTAAGACGTATTTGGTCTTAATCTGAGTCAAGACCAAAACGGTCTTAAACGGGGGGTAACATGTCATGCACGCGATTGCTCGTAACTGTACTCAACTTATTTGACTTGAACGTCCGCTGAAGTCGCCCCCCACGCCCCCGAGAGGCACATAGCACACATGCGAAATCGATTCGTGATTTCCTGCCGACATTCGGATGCACCCGCGAAGCACACACACAACACACACACAACACACACAACGCAAAGCAGCATGTAACGCACAGCAGTATGCACGTACTGTATGCTCGGTTATACCAGGCGCTGGGTATTCCGTTACTTCATTATCTTCCAATTGCCAATTAGCGTTCCAGCTGGTGATCTGCTGTCGATGTATCGATAATCGGCATTCCTACTGCTGTATGTTTACAGCAATAAAGCAGAAGTGCGACTACGCGTACTACCCGGTGTATGATAACGCATTCTCCCGTGTGTCGCGTTATTGACCTCTTTCGTGGCTCACCTACTGTACCCCCGTACGTAAAATTTCATTTTCAGTAAACGTTTTTTTGGGGGTCCATTCTACAGTAATGTAGTAATATCAATAGCCCCCAATCCCTCGCGTTTGGTCGAGTACGATAACACCCACATCCCACATACGGCCAAGGCACCAAGGCACCGATTATTTGGCTCCGGGCTATATGCTACGGCTAAAAGATACCAGTACCACAGTACCTGGTACTCGTACGACCGGTACTGTTTTTACTGGCAGAATTATATCATTTTCGACGGGAGCACATGGCAAACCCATGTCGGCGGTTGTTTTGATCATTTTTCGCAGGCAGGAGCAACCACTGCACAGCAGTACGTAATACCCTGACCCGTATAGTCTAGTCCTATACCTTCGAAGTCACTGCATCGAAGGAATTACTTCTGCTGTTGGTCCATCCATGAAATAATGTACTGATAGCGTCAGCGTGAAAGGCGAAGTCTCGGGGGACCCTGTTCCATTAGGCTCGCACACCACTACTGATACTATGAAGCTACTTCGTATCAGTGTTATTACGGGGGACCATAGTAAATAGGACCAAATATTGTTAGCAAAAATAGGGAAATGTATAGATTTTGGTGTCTACAGTAAGTTCTGTTGTGTCTACAGTAGGTCCTATTAGCTATGGACCAAATATTGTCGGCAAAAGTAGGGAAATATGTAGGTTTTGGTGTCTACAGTAGGCCCTATCGTGTCTACAGTAGGTCCTTTTAACTATGGTCCCCCGTAAATAGTATGTCACAGTCTTCGAACACATCCCACAGATCACGATCTAGATCATCTAGATCATCTAGGTACTATATCGCTATGATATATTGTATATTGTGCAGGATCTGTGTAATATAGATCCAACCCAGGAAATATGTGCTAGGTCATTCAGATCATACGGCTCCACACCCGGCAGCATGATCCAGGCCATGCAGATCATATACACTAGCCCCGGACGGCACATGCGGTATCATGGATCACTGTACCTAGTAGGATCTGATCTGTTAGATGTGTAGAAGATGTTCATCTGTTGGTCTACTGGTTGATTACCTGTTATCTCACTTGTGCTTGTTGGCTTGTTGTGCTTGTCGTTTTGCGTGCTTTGCTCCCGCTGATCTCGTCTGTTATTTTCCTTTAATCCTTTAACGGTACCTTAGATCGGTTTGGGGACATGCTTCGACTGGACGTTGCGGCTGATCGGACCACTGCTACTGCTACTCGCCACGGGTTTGATTTCGTCGGTGATCGGCATGTACTTCAGGTTCTTGCTGCCGGCCACGGCTAATTTTGGCTCCCCACTGGTACGATACTGTACTGTATTACTGTGATAACACGTACTTGGTGCAACTTGAAGTACTATTCATACAGTAATACTATACAAGCAAGTACCTTTTACCTTTTGTCTTTACAGTGTCACCTTAGGCTGTAGGACAACTTTCTTTACTATTGGGCTGCGCAAGTCCATTATGTGTGGCGATTGTGTAGGTTTCACTTTTTTACGCCTGACTGGGGCTGCTGCTGTAGAGAATATTGTACAGTAATATCGGTGTGAGGCTGCCTTTTTTTTGTGCCTCTGCATTTGCATCTTCTGCTTCAGTTATCGCTTTACACTGCAGCGGTATTAATGTATTTTCTAGTAGTGGTAGTTACGAGGGCATTATTTAGTGGCGTTCTGAAGCAATTGTTAGTTGTGGGAGTTATCTCATTTTTAAGTTTTAATGCACCCGCGCCAAGCAGAACGCCTCGTAAGGCATGCGGAGTAGACGTCCGCTGACAGTGATGCCATGGCATGCCTTGCCTTGCTGTAGCACGCGTACCTCTTACGACACCCTTTTCAATATAGGAGTGTTCAAAACAACCCTCGCAACTTGCGGCGGGTCGCTTACCTCAAAGCAGCACTATTGATACCTCTGTCGTGCTGTCTTGGAAATGGGAAACGGTTTTCTATTTTATCTTGCTTCGGTATGAATTGCTAAATCAATACCCATTAATAGTACACTACTTGACGTTGGTGGACGTACGTGTAGCTGATTGGGCATGCAATCACTTTCATTGGCTGTAGCAGCCGCGGGGATCAGTGCGGACAAGCTCCCTGCAGCCCCTCCTCTCCAGCCTAGTTTTCCTCGCCGGCCTGGTTATGCCTGTTAATAGCTGTGCTCTGAATACGACCAGGCGAATGTCCGACATCCCATACCACCAATACCCCATCTCCCTTGCCCGTATCTCTCCCTCTCGTCGTGCGTGTGGCTTTTTTCAATTTTCAGTACATAATTCACGCTGCGTGGGCGCTGTTTCTGGCCTTCAACGTGTTCTTCAACTATTTCCACTGCGCCTTCACCCACCCCGGCAAGCCAGACGCCTTCCTGCCGAGAAACGCCATGAGCGATAGCGAGGACGACCTCACTTGCGACGACGAGGATGTAGTAGGAACCAGGTAAATACAGCAGTGTCTCTAACGCTCTAACGCATGCACGTCCCGGGGAGGGGGGGGTAAAACCTCTCACGAGTTGACCTGGAAAATGAAAGTGATGGTTAGAAACATAAGCACAAAACAAAAACACAAAATAAGCACAAAAGGTGTCGTGCGCGTCTTGAAGACGTTGCCGCATTGCAAGAGTCACTCTCACTATTAATAGACGTACTGCAGGTATTTCAAATAGCACAGCAGATCTTATATATACACTGATGTACCGATGCAGCAACGCCGCCGTACGTCTCTACTGCTGTA
The DNA here is from genome assembly GCA_036873775.1 of Costaria costata. Taxonomy (NCBI): domain Eukaryota; class Phaeophyceae; order Laminariales; family Agaraceae; genus Costaria; species Costaria costata. The sequence goes on along the minus strand of JAYJME010002386.1, from coordinate 6,955 downwards.
TACGAGTAGGAGTAGGATATTGATCGTTTTCCAGGTACCAGCACTGGTATGGTGCAGTCGCTGTCAATGTACGGCCCTTGCACCAGACGTGACTATTTATCGCCGAGTAAAAGTTTACAGCTAGTGCCTCCTGGGCTGTACTGTCGTACTACTTGTAGAGTACAGTGCTGTAGTGTCTTATCGAAAGCCGCCCGATTGAAGCAGGCTCGGTACGATATACGTCAATGCCGTGCTTAAAGTGCTCTAATTTTTAATTGCAGCATAACGTGTATCATAATCTGTACCAGTAATGTATTATGAATGTCTCGTACTGGTACCAGGCACCTGGTATATATTAGGCTCTGTGCAAACGCATTTTTGTTTTTGCTGTTGCAAAATCCAGAAGTTTCCGGAATACAGAAAGCGGCCTCGGTGGTCTGCTGATTCTTTCACGAACACAATATTCCGGGAGTTGGGAAGTTTGTATTTCTTGAAGGCGGAAATGTACAGTTTCCAAAGTTAAAGGCAACGCAGAAACCATAACGTACGCTGGTACCTAACTCCGACGAGCGGAAATCGAAAGTGCGATAGTAACGTTATTTTCGACACAGCCCTGAAGTCGTATCTGTAACGCGACTCATTATGAATGTCAGGGTGTTGCTCTTCGGGTGTGTCACTCATCGTCCGTCCCTAGGTTGTTTTTTTCTTTTCTTTTTTTTTCTCATGTGTGTGCAGTGTCCAGAGTTGCCACACAGACACGACGCCATATTTGGCCATGCAAACGCCATGTGCGGTCGGGAAGTACAGTAGCACGGGTTGTGCTTTGACCGTTGTCGCACGTCACTACTCTGTTCATCGATCGTCGAATTAGTGTCGAGCGCCGCGCGAGGCAAGAACTCACCCCACACGGAACGGCTCTTTCAACGCGCTCGATCGACTTTCGAACAAATTGATATTGACAGACCTCTCATTTCGGATGGAGCAGCTGTGTTGAGGGTAAACGTGGGAGGCAACGGCAATCCTGAAGCCGCTGGGGACGGGGCGCGCGCTAGTAGCAGGGGGGTCCTTTCTACGGCAGGGGGCAGGGGCGGGGGGGGTGGAACGCGCGTGCGGTGTGGCTACTGCAAGAAGTGCAAGGAGCCGAAGCCTGCGAGGGCGCACCACTGCCATGTGTGCGATCAGTGCATCGTCAATGTGAGAGAGACCCCATTCGCACGACTAAATAGTAGCAACTACATCAGTGGCACAGTTTGCACGCGGTATCATACGCTACCACCGTGCAGTCGCTGCTGCAGCCTTTTTCGTAGCGCACGTGGTGGCGTCAATGCAGTCAAAGGTACAGTGGCATTATGATGGTCCTTCTGTTCCTTCTGTTGAGCAGTTTGCGTGCGATGGCGTGACGACCCGCTGCTACCTGGTAAAATGTACTGGTAGTCATATAACAATATCTGTACATGTCAGGGCTGTTTCGGCTATAGAGTGGTGCTGCTGGTGTCGCGATTGATGCGGGGTGATGAAGCGCTAGTGCTCCGTTGAGCATCGTTGAGCATTGAGCGCCTAGTATTTATATCCACGCTACAGCGTTGGTACCTATGCAAGGAATAAGGCCTCCGACGAACATCATTGTACTCCTAACTTGCTGCAAGCTTCAGTAGCTGTAGTGGTATGCTCAATCACGCGTTCGACACTTGGTCACCAAGCAGGATGCCCCCAAGTTGCGAAATACCTGGCACCTGGCACCTGGTATGATAAGTCGTAAAAACACGGGGAGCCCCTTCCCGGTTGCGTACTGACCGAGGTGTTTCTTGTTTTTCAAACCCATCCATCCATCCACTACATGCGCTGTGCGTGGTTTTGTCCGCCGCGAATTTGTCTGGGCAGATGGACCACCACTGTCCGTGGATGAACAACTGCGTGGGCTACCTGAACTACCGGTACTTCGTGCTGTTTCTCCTGTACATGTTCGTCGGCTGCGTCTACGCTGTGATGATCTCCGCACCCCACTTTCTTGCCATGGCCAACAACAGCGGGGTAAGGGACTTGTTGTCGTAGTCAGACCCATGTTGTTCGTTAGTACTCGTAGAGCTTCAGCTAGAGCTGTGAGTCGGTCTGCACGACTTAAGTCGCCAACTAGTTTTCAGTCGGACTATTAATAGTAGTTAGTTTTTCCCGGAGGTGCCGACTGTCTGACTTATTTGGTTTCCATAGATTTAGGAAGGATTGTTGAATGCGGGATACATTTGTTCTGTTTTGGACGGGGCCCCTCGGTCGGAGAGGGCTTGTTTGGCTCGCTTCGCTGGCCTGACTTAAGTCGGCAAGTCGGCTGGCCAACAGGCTGGCTTCGCCAGCTGACTTGCCGACTAAAGTCAGTTCGTTGGCTAACGGCACCTCCTGATTAGCTCTTTGTCGTGAGGTCCTGCCGACTCACAGCTCTAGCTACAGCAACATTAATGGTGTGCTGCACTCACTACACAATGATGCAATGCCCTGATAATCCGTAACGCACCTACGGCAGACATCGCCTGGCCGTGACCTACCGCTGGTATACTTTTGGATGTGCTGGTTTTTGTTGCCTGTTGTATGAGCACATGGTAACACTGCCAGTAGCTAAACTCTGAAGACGCAACCCCGAATCATGTGCAGTCCCCGTTGAGAATGCACCAGTTGAAGCACGAAGATGCTTATGGTGAGTTGGTCGTTTCATCATGCCGCTGCACTATTAATATGATCCACGTCATATCATACGCTGTTGGTTTATCTGCAGACGCAGACTCACCCCGCGCGACACGAACGTTATTTGATCGTTTTCTATGAGGAAGGGGGAGGGTACTCGTACAGCGCTGGGGTGCAATGGAACCATCAAGTAAATCGCGACAGTTGCAAATAATATTAATTTATGCCTAACGTTTCTCCACTTGTACCGTCGGTAGGCTAGTCTATCAGTAGTGCTGTACCGGTAGTTTTGGGGGTTTGGTGCATGTTACCATGTGTTGATCTTGATTCTGTTTGACACTTGGGGCGTCTCACGCTAGGATTTCACGTTTCACCCCGAACGATCCAGGACCGTCATTTAGTTGCCCCGTTTAACGTTACGCCGGCCTGTTGGTAACTACGACACCGCATTCACTCGCTGTATGGTTTAAGTCGAACGGCCATTCACCACCCCGTTTGTGTATCTCTCCCAGAAAAGACTCGGCCCATATCTGAAATTTCATGTTTTCTGATAGTAGAGTCATTCAATCATTTTTCGACTTCGGACACACGAAATCATACTATATATACAACAGTGTGTTTATTTGCATTCACGCCTGTGTTAAACGCTGGCGCTGCTGTCTTTCATGTGCTCACCATATGGGGGGGCTGTGTAAACGCCCCCCCCCCCTGTAAACGCGCGCGATGTGGTCAACCTGAATCCCTGATAAAAGGAAAACGTAACGGTCACTGAGTCCAGGCACTTCGGTCCTTGGTACACAATGTAGCGATCGTATTCCCTGGAGATACGCTGACTATCAATTTTGGGGAGGTGACTGATTTTCTTGCACGGTAGGTTCCCAATACCTACATACTTCGGTACTACGGGTATATTACTTTATATCAAATGCTTATTTTATGGACAAGGCCAAGCTTTTTTCTTGCGGCCTAGGGTCGTTTCTCGTGCTCTCGGCTGCGGGGCACGCAAGGGGCCCGCGTGTACACTGCGGCGCAAGCCTGGGCCCCGGTCGGGCTCCGTGGAGCGTGCTATGGGCGTTCAAAGTTGCGGGGAAATAGCTATTTTTTCGGGAACTGATTCCGACAACGTAAGGCCACCTGGGACGTTCGAAGCCCCATACGACATATTGCATATATCGCCTCGCTTCAGCCGTTTCCACGGCCTTCACTTCTGCGTGTGTGAGAGCAGCACCACCATCAGAGGGGTCCGCTCCAAGCCTTTTGCTGCAGCAGCACCACCATCACCAACCCTATCCAAAGTCAGCAGCGTGCAGCTGTTGGCAGGGTGCTGCTGTTGTCCCCAACGATCTCCCCGTACTTACGTAGCTCTCCCGGACAACTTATGTCGATAAGCTCTGCTGCTGCTGCTGCTGCTGCTGCTGTATCATGCCTGCCTGAGTCTCACCGCCCCTCGAGCTCTCAAGGTCTCTACTTGGTGGCAGCCACGGAGCAACAGTAGGCGCACATCAAGCTCTTCCTTTTGTGACGGCCACGAACGGTGCATCTGTGTGTGTGCGTGTCTGTGCCATGTTGCCAGGTCGATCCATAGGAAATGGGACCGAATGCAAAATCTCAAGAGAGTCGAGAGGTGCAATTCAACTATGGATGTTGCGCAGGGGGCAGGAGGATACCGGTATACACCCCTGCTTCTTCCTCGGGCTTTCAAAAGCAACCGCGCAGCCGCGGTACACACAACAACAACAACAACAACAACCGCAATACAACACCACCAGCGCTCCATACTCTGGCCATTGGGACAGCCACGGCTGGCCACGATGCTTTTGTGTTCGTATAGTCTCATGTGAGCAGTGCTCACCAGAGCAATCGTGCCAACGAATTCCACGTAACTTTTATATCACACCTACGTCGTCTAACCTCATCCTCTGGTGTCGTTGGGTAGAAATAACGGTTTAATGTGAAGACAACACACACACCTCATCCTGTCATGCAAGCAGTAGTACCACGTACACTGCACAGCAATACTCTTCCGAGTAAATAAGGACGCCTGATGGTGCCCCTCCTTTTCAACTTGCGACACCCGGGATTTCAAGTCAACAACATCCCGAAAAACATCCGAGGGGAAGCTTGTATACTATTATAAAAGAAAAAAAACGTCAGCTGTGAGACCGAGGATTTCGTCGAATCTCAACTTTGCAAGCTGCGTGGGATACTTCGATCGCGCGTACTACGTGTTTTGTGTAATCTTTTGGAGAATATATTGTCTCATTATTGAGGGGAAGAAGATTTAACATCCACGGGCCTCGGGAGGTGTATAAACGCTGGGCATGCATGATTTACTATATACTATTCATAGCGGTACGCTGGAACACCAGCGGACTCCACCCACCCACCCACCCACCCACCCACCCACCTACCCACTGCTGTCCTTTTTTATGTGTATCTTGAACCTACAGTATTAATAGTGTTGGAGAGGCAATCTCGCTCAATTTGGACTGATGATCCATACCTTTGAGTTTAGGGCACCCATTGTTTTTTTACTTTTTTTTTTCGACATTTGAGAGTTTCGGAGAACGTTTTTTGTTTTCCAGAAAGAAAAAAAAAAACAGAATCAGAGGGAAAAAAAAAACGCGTGTCGTTCTGGTTTTTGCTCCCAAATTCCAGAACGAGAGTGTTTTTTTTGAGGCTCTCGTTCTGGAACCTCAAGTTCCGGTTCAAAACCAAAGTGAACAGAGCGCAAGATGTGATATATCAGTGTTTTTTTGTAGAGAGCGCTCTGACAACGTGAATCACACACACACCACTCGGACACACAGCGCTCCGACCAGCAAACAAAGCACACGCCACAGCAGCAGCAGCAGCAGCAGCAGCAGCAGCGAGACACGCATGCAGCAGCCCACGGCCGCAAGGATGTGCGCCCCCCTCCTCGAAGGTTTGAATCGGTGCTGGCGTGCTACATGGGCAAAGGAGAGGAGAGCTGGGAAACGGGGTGGTGCTGGGTGCTGGGGAGAGAGGCCCGCCGAGATGGCCAATTATAAAGCGACCAAGAGGCACAAGAGCCATCGAACCAGCGGGAATCGTACTGGCTCGCCGCGCACTGCTGCTGTTTGTTACTGCTGTTGCTGCGTGCTTTGTTGCTCTGGCAGCCTCGGCACAAGTCTGTGGTTGGCAGGGTCGTCGATTTCGAAACCTTGGCATACGTGTTGTTGAATTACCTGGTACCTGGGAAGCGAATTCGCACACACCCACACATAGCTATGACCACTACTGTGTATGTGGGAGTTGATTGTGATTGCTGGCAACCACTGATACAGAGCCACTGCCTTCCTTTTATGTTTGACCCGACCTCGGATACGTAGGTTCTGGCCACGCGCTGCAGCTACTGCTGCGTGCTTCGTCGTACAGACAGCCTGGTTAGCTGTGTAGCTAGAGCTGCCTGCTGCTGCTTGCTGCTTGTTCGTTTGCTCGGCCAAATGCAAAAGCGCAAAAAAAAAAAATGGTTTTGAAACCCCTCGCAACGGCCGGTTTAGCACGAAACGTCATGATGTCAATTTGTTCTGAAAAATAAAAATTCTTCCGGTGCTGGAAATGTTCATTCTGATTCTGGAAAATGAAAAAAACATTGCCGAAACTGTCTATTTTCCCCGTCTTTTTGCATTTATTTTTAAATTGAAACTAAAGTGGGCGGATTTTTTATCTTGGAATTTAGTGTGGGAACGGCTACCTCGCTCAGTTTTTACTGCTTTTCGATTCTAACTTGAGTTTTAGATTTTATTTTATTTTTAGTTTTTTTCGACTTTGTCCGATTTTTGTTCCGAAATTAAATATCTTGAAATAGTGTGATTTTTTATCTTGGATTTAGTGTGGAATAATGAATAATTGATCTTCAATGTATTGTGGGGATGATCCATGTTGAAGGTAGTGTGGGTGTTTTGTGTTGAAGTTAAGCGTGGCGGTGACCCCGGGAGGGAAAAAGGAACTTGGCGCAAAAGCCTGTCCCTCTCGCTCTCGACAGTCTTAAATTCTTCCTGGGTACTATCGGCGCGTAGATCCGCCTGTTTGTGCGATCCTGTTCTTCCTGCAAAATCGCCATGGCAACATCAAAACGGCAAAGATGGCGATTTTGCGGGAAGGACAGGATCGAAAACAGGCGGATGTACGCGCCGATAGTACCCAGGAAGAATTAAAGACTATCGAGGGCGAGAGGGATAGGCGTTTGCGCCAAGTTCTTTCAGGCGGATGTACGCGCCGATAGTACCCAGGAAGAATTAAAGACTATCGAGGGCGAGAGGGATAGGCGTTTGCGCCA
>JAYJME010002385.1:0-13840 GCA_036873775.1 Costaria costata | reverse complement strand
GGCTGTGCTTCGCGTGCCCCCCCCGCCCCCCCCCCCTGCAGAGATGCAGGGCATCGGCAATACTCAGACTGGCTGGTTGAGGTTGTCCGGTGCGACGAAACTCAACAGCGAGGCAGCAACCACTGGGCGGGAGGGTGCCCCTTTCTGGAATACGGCGGCTACACATGGCACCTTCGGTAAGCCGGCCACTTGGCGGCTTTAGTAGTACAGACGTCTGCGCATGTGCGGATGATGCCTAAATGCAGGACGAACACATATTTACGCGATACATCCAAGTTAAGCGGTACTCAGGCGAACCGGATCTAGTACGAAAATAAGTTGGACGGCATCCTCTTTTCCGACATTGGCGTGGCAAGGAACATTTTAAGGGGGCAAGCACGGGCAGAGAACTGCGAACTCAGTCCAGTTGATATTACGGTGCGAAATGCGTAGAGTCGTCACGACCGATTTTCGAACTGAAGCATACCCCCCGGGCTATGGATGGAGAACGAGGAGAGAGAGACCCAGTGGACCTTAGCTCAGGATACAGCGCGAGCAGCAGCATATATTGCGACGGTCACTGACCCTGCAGGCATGATACACAGCCCAGGATAGAGTCGGACGGTGTCATTCGTTCTGAAGCGATCGAGATAAGCGCCCTTCCACAGTTTCTACTCCAATTATTTCCAGACGGGTATTTTATCAGTTAATGAACCGTTCGATGTGGGGGACATCAGTGCAGGAGTTGCTTGATATTCGAGGGGTCCTACTGTAGTCCGACCATCGAGGAACTAATACCGTCGGAGACCTCTGTTATTCTGCCGTGCTCGATTTTGATACGTCACGTGACGCAGACCGTGACATAAAATTTGTTTTTGGTGTACTCCCTGCCTCGCCATAGTTTGGATGCCGTTCTCCGTTGCGCCTCTGTCGAAGCTCTGCTGAACTTCAATGCCGGCTCCTCAAAACAAAACAATTAATTATGTATAGCCGTCCAACTCTCGCGTGCCGGCAATCGGCAGGTTTTCACCCCCCACGGGTGTGCTGGCAGTGCCGGAGGACTACCCGCTCGTCCGTGTCGCCAAAGAGACCATCACGGGAAAATGGAGTGGAGATGGCGACCAGGTGCCGTGTAGTGATAATTTTGCAGCAAGGTCACTGCGTACCTCCCGGATGCCCGTCTCACCGTAAAGCGAACGTAGTGCCATTTTGCCGATGTGGACATCTTCTACATGAATCCATCTCACCTCAAAGTAACGCTATTTTGACGATGTCGCGATCTTCGAACGTGAATCCACCTCACCATGGAACAAAAGTAACGCCATTTGCCGAAGTTGGCATCCACCTCTCCGTGAAGCAAAGAAATGTTATTTTGCCAATGTTGGGATCTTCAACGTGAATCCACCCCACCTCAAATAAAAATCAACGCCATTTTGCCGATGTTGGCACCTTCAACGTGAGTCCACCTCACCGTGAAACAAAAGTAACTCTATTTTCCCGATGTTGCCATCTTCAACGTGAAGTTTCTTCGTTGTGGTCGTGTTTCCTCAAAATACTCGGTGCGGTCACATCGTGCAGGTTGCCGCGATACAATACGGCTATTTTCCTGCCGTGGAGGAGGAAAACGGTGGTTTGGTCGCTTCTGCGGGTGGCCTTGTTGACCCGTTTTTCTGCCAAAGGGGGAGGTACGCATCGAAACAAAATAAATAAATATTGTTAAGGATGCCTGCCTACCCTGCTGTAGCCACACAGCGGGCGCGAAATGAAAACCCCTGAGTATTACGCGGACTTTCTTTTTGTCTGAAGTACTGCACGTAAAAAGCTATAGGCCTCGTCCTTATCCGAGGCCATATAGTGCCATAAGCGTATACTGTAATCTGGTGCAAAGCAAGCGGCCATCAGGAAAGTTAATCACCGACCCTGGTGTTTTGATCTCGCAAAGAACGTCGAATCAGAGAACGAATGGCTCACCGACGCGTGAACTAATCATTAAAAAACCTCGGCCCCCCACCCACGCTTTGGAATGTTTTCATTAAGTCACGTTGGGGCGATGAACCTAAATTCGGGGCTTTACATTCCTTTGGCTGGCCTCGATTCCCTTTGCTACGTTTCTGGCCGCCGCTTGTTGAACCTGCGCGATGCCACAGATGTCATGGGACGATCGTATTGCGAGAGACTTCTATTATTACGAAGGACCTATAGTAACTAGGACCAAATGTTGTTGGCAAAAATAGGGAAATATACAGATTTTGGTGTCTACAGTAGGTTCTATTGTGTCTACAATATGTCCTATTAACTATGGGCCAAATATTGTTAGCAAAAACAGGGAAATATACAGGTTTTGGTGTCTACAGTAGGTCCTATTGTGTCTACAGTAGGTTATATTAACTATGGTCCCCCGTAATAGTAGTCCGCATCCGCCGTATTGGTGGTACGGGAACCCTTTCAAAACTGCACCCACGTGTTCGTGAATAAACTACACACTTCGTATAATCGGTGTGGGGTAAAAATAGCAGTTGTAAAACGGTTATGTGAATGTACACGGTGACCAGACAGCCATACAGGAAGTCGGCAGGCGCTAACTTGGGCCTTCCTTGCACGATTGTCTCCGCACAGGTGTACCGAGCACTTGGAGAAGTTGAGGGAAGCGACTCCATACACCGTGCGCCTGAGGGCATACAATAGGAACGGCTTCGGTCAGTGGAAGACTTCCACCACCGACGTAAGTGCCAGGGGAGAAACGGTAGCATCGATAGTTTGGTTACATGTTCGCATGAAAATCCCTATTTTAGGACTGTACCTCTGAAGGTAGAACGTTGGAACGATGCTCTGGTGTGAGTCAAGAGCCAGTAGGGCTTCGTCATCGCCGGCTCCGCCCAGACACGGTATGATCGTAGAGGTGCAGCGCCTTAGAAGGTAGATTATTCGAAGGCAGGTACCATGGTGGCGTGGGCTGCACGCCCCTCGGCGGTCCCGAAAAACATCCCACACCAATTTCAACGACCAAAAAACGTGAATGGATGTAGTGTTGAAGAGGTTAATATAACTTCAACGGTTTTTACTTGAACTTATTTCTGGACGCCGTCAACACTCTGCCGAATCATCGGCATATATTTATTATTGTAACATTTGCGTCTTTTTATCCATGCCCCTTCCCGCGAACTATGTTCTCCGACGACGAGCAGGTTTCTTTGTGGCCGGCAGACCCGATGTCCACCGCAACCACGGCTGGTGCGCCGGCTCTCCCGCAGCTGAAGGCTCCAAGGCTATCGTCCTCGACATCCACCAGCCTCACCGTGTTTGTGGATGAGACAACTGACATGAATCATGCCGACCTATCGATTTTAGAGGTCAGGGTGTCTTGAGCCGGAAACTTAATGTGGCACCAGCACTGCCGATATGCATGTATGGACAATCGAATAGCCGACCGAGAATTCGAAACGTGGTGGTTACATTGCAGATACGAGCAGACGCCAAACTGCCCTGCCTCGCTCACTTATGAGCTGACCGCAACACATCGGCCCCGAAAACAAAGTAAATAATAATCCACAATATGTCAGGACATTAATTCATAGATTTCACCCCCCCCATATATATCAAATGCAGTTGTATAGCACATACAAGTCCCCCCTTCCGGGGAGCATCGTACCGGTTGTAGGCAACGAAGGCAGTAACACATAGTACATACATATCTGGTGTATATATAAAGACTTTAGTGATTTTTCATTCACGAGGCACACGATATTGTCTTGCGTGATTACAGAGCGCATCAAATACCTTTGAACCGATATATTCATGCTCATATTATCCACCCCGGACCCTCGCAATACGTCATGAAACACACTCCTTCACGTGAATAATAGTTTTGATTCCGCAGCAGAAGGATACGAACAAGCGCAAAGCGGCCGACCCCCCCCCCCCGCCGTTAATTGAATACTCAATATTTGCTTCACGGTTCTGAATGCCGATTCCCGGAGGGTTACCCGACAACGATGCTACGAGATAGCGTTTGTGCAACTAACAACAAGTCTGTGGCATTTTACGAGTAAAATACCGTATTGATGTGAAAATGTTGACCCCTTTAGCAGGCCTACGAGTTCGACATTCAGCCCTACGACAAAAGCGACCAAGGAGATACGAGCCAATGGACCTCCGTGGTAAGGGACACGGACCACATGGGACCGAGGGAGATCGTCGTAGCAACAGGTTTGTCGCCATCAAGCCAATACAGGTTCAGGGCAAGGGCTAGATATGGAAATCAGCTGAGCCCGGCCAGCTCCATTTCAGAGGTCTTCACTACTGGTGAGTGGTCTGCTGCCGTTCATCATACAGTTAACCCGTCGGATAAAACACCCGAGTGGACCTTGATGCTCCGGGTGGCCCTACACAGAACTGTACCTCCTCCGCAGATAATACATATACTCGTATAGCACAGGTATATATACCAGGTATTCTTCAGCATAAGTACTGTGTTCGCCATTGAGGTTTCGGGTGCTGGTCTTGACTTCGGTCAGAATCCGAATCCATCCAGGCAGGAGCTACTCCCAGGAAACACCGCAAACCCATAGTCGTAGTCTCATTTCAACGCCAGGGAAACCCATAGCTATCCCACTCAGGCACTTGTCCTGGTTCATATAATAGGTTGTCGTAGTACATACCGGTACGTGGTGCCCGCGAAATCATGAAGGGCATACATAAATTCTGTACCTGATGATCCCCGACGACGATGTAACGGGAGGGTCGTGGTATTGCCATCGATCCGCTACTCAACAAGGCTTCAGCTATCCCGAACGCGTCGCGAATCCTATTACGCGCGGCAGGTCCGGGAAAACCCTCTCGCGCCCCTTCTCCGCCGACGGTGGATGGTACGTCCGTAGGGTCCGACACAATGGCCGTTACATGGCCTTCGTGGGCCGCGGAAGGCGACGAGGAATCCGACCGAGGTGTGGTTGTCATATAATTGCAACTGCAGACGCTTCATCACTACGTCCAGTAACATCCTACTGTTACAGGGAGACCATAACAATAACAACCTAACAAGCCGACGATGGTACAAATACTGCGTAGGTTACCATTTTTCTTTGGTTCCCCTTGGTTTTCTTCTTCACATTTCTGGTATTAATAATACTTGTGAGTGGTAGAACTGAAGCGCATGTTGCACATTGTAATAATAAAACAGTAATACTTATAGTAAGAGTAAATAATAGTAATAATAGTAATAAAAAAATAATAAGAGCCCACCATGGACCCAAAAAAACATGCACTTTTAGACTACTCAATATACCCATATTATACATACCGTACCATATTACAGTAGGTTTAGATTACCGTTTCCCCCCGTACTAGCATCAACAGCAGTACACGAGACTACTACTGGCGATCACAAGCCAGCTGTGATAAAATCTGATCATCGTTTCGACGCAGTGATATGATGAAATGGCGATGTTTTATCGCGCACACGGTCTACCGCGACATAGGAATGCGTTTAGCAGGGTATAGTTGCTTCCTGCGGTATTCATTCCACTTAGAGGTCAAACTGCCCGCATAATGTTTTGCCGAGATGGACAAGTTCACCGTAGGCAGTGACCCAGTAAACGTAAACCCACAGCGTTTGCTTCACCCCGCTACTGGTATCACTAAGCACCAAAATGTAGAAATATCAACTTTGCTCAAGACACTCGCGTTTTGTCGCTTGCGGAAAGGAAACCTATGCGGTCGCAGGCTTCCTAAGCAAGGCCTTCGAATATATTTGCAGGTGGCAAGTATAAGTTCGAGGCCCAGTCGCAACGGCTTGGCAGTGGCTACTGGCGAGAGGCAGCCGTGACTCTGAGCAGGTGCGATACTCAGGGCAGTGCCTAACCAACAAAAAACAAAATGGCAAGAATCATGACAAAAAAACGTAACGTTTTCGCGAATCGTGCTATTTGTCACGAATCGACGACATCGAACAGTTTTGAAAAAACCCATAAAAATTGATGTCACGATTCTTGACAAAAAAAAGGTGGTTTGTTTTTGAAAACGTGACACAAAGCGAATTTACAAATGTCACCAAGGATATTGTTTTGTCATGGAATCGTGATTGTTTTTCTTTCGTTAGTAATGACTCTTACATATTAAGTTGAAGATTAACGGCAACCGAACATAACGTCGTCGGCCCTTTACTGATGCGCTGGAGCGCGACATCAGCGGGTGGTTTGCCTTGCTTATTTCCCCCCCACGCATGGATTGTGCAATGGTGGTCTAGCCTGTACCGAGTTGTTTGTTTTCGTCGGTATGCGATGGGTAAAAGCCCTGTGCAGTGCCATATTTGTAGCTGCCGAGCACAAGAAGCAGAAATGATACCTGATACACAACATGGCATCTACTTGATGCGAACAATCAACGGTATCTTCACCCTAATCGACGGTATCGACGCTAACTTGACTGCGCGGGAGGCAGTGACGGAGAATGGCGAGCAGTCGCCGAAGGGCTTGCGGCCTATTCACAGTATGCGTTCCGAGTGTGCGCCATTAACAATGTTGGTGCCGGAGACTGGTCTGCGGAAAGTGCTTGGGCCAGGACGAATGCGGACCTTAATGACGAGCCCCTTGGCGACGAAGAGAGTGTACCAGGTGCGATAGTATGGGTTAGGCTCCTGCGACTTCACAAGCATGGCGCCGCCAAGGCTTTGTGGTGGGAACCTCGTGAGCTTTGAACGTCAGGGTGATCTCTTTCACTTGCGTATGCCGCCCTTTTGGGGGGGGGGGGGTGAGGGCAGGTGCCGGACATTTCACTTGAAGAACGGTCAAACAAGCCAAGTGCTGTCCAGCGATTCCCTCAAAAATACACCTCTTAGGCTCGATTGGTCATCTGTACTGTTAATCGCATACACGAATAAAGGTTACAACTCTATAACACCCCAGCGTACTTCTCTCGTTTTGCTTGGTCCCTGTTAATTTCAACAGATATACCAGCGTCCGTGTTGCTCTCGGTCAGCGGAGAAGGGGCACTGCCGGGCAATTTCGCAGACTTTGACTACTACCATGGTGTCGGCAGGGGTGGGGAGGTCGATGCAGGTGGAAACGGAGGGGAAGGCAGCGGCGGGGCGGCAGTGATCATCGCTAGGGTGCCGGGTACCCCCCTCCCGTCTCAAGCCGTGCTGTTTTTCACTGGTGAGCGCTGCCATGTACCAACATCAAAATCGTATATAATTTTTACTGGGCTCACATCCAGTATGCTCGCAAAGCTTGCGGCATAACTGGGCGTTTTTGAGAGCCGGAAACTAACATGTTGGGCATTTCTTTGAGCATAGGGAGCAAAATTGGAGGAAAATATGGCTCGACCAGCATACTTGTTTTACTATGCTCGTTATCCATTAAAAAATACAATTATGAGAAAATTAACAGAATGCATATAAGCCTACGTTTCACGCACTAGTACTTTGTAAGAAGTGTGGTGTTGAAATAGATACCGGACGTCGACGTGGATAGTTTTGCCCACGTTGCTAGGGGTTAATGTGCGTGGAGTCTTTCATGTATGGATTGCTAAACGTGGCGTATTTCATGTAACCGGCCGGTTGTTGCAGGCATAGATAGCTCTATGCCTATAGCTAGCGCCTCCAACGAAAACATGGTTGGTGCCTCAATTCCGCTTTTGCCAAGGCGCATCTCCGCGACATCAATTTATGAGCATCCTTACCCAACAAAACGTGTTTGGGCGTATCATGTACGAGGCGTTCCTGCAGGAGGTTGGCTTTTTTCAAGGCGCACAAAACCCAACAAGAAGTAATCGCATCTGGCCGCTAAACGAGGAACGCAACGCGCACATTGCCCAATTCTCGCCATCACTTCCGAATGACAAGCACATTCACAACCACCGAAGAATATAGTACAATCGGTCCTCCAGCGAAGACCTACCCTGGCTGCCCATGTAATGTTCACACAATGATTATCACCCAACGGTAAAAACGTCTCTCCTGCGCTGCATAACCGTTGAACTGGCCAACTTACCACGTCAATGGCAGGAGCGTCGGAAAGTTATAGGGTTCCAAGTCATTCCGGCGTAACAAGCGTGACGCTCAAGCTATGGGGGGCCGGCGGCGGGGGTGCTTTGACACCAGCTGGGGCTAATGACGCTGACAACGAAACTGTATCAACCAACGTTACGCAAGGTATGAACCATAGGGATGTTAACGCTATAAATGGTACGTAAGGCACGATTGTACGCTCTGTGGGTTGACGCTATCAAAGGTGCGCAAGGTACCATTATACACTCTGCAGGTTAGCGATACACTAGACCCGCAAGGCACGCAAGGCACGATTCTACACTATTAATACATGTACAGGGTATAAAAGGTACGCAAGGTACGGTAATTCTCTGTGCAAGTCACCGCTCTAAAAGGCGGTGTTTTGTTTATTGCATGGCCCGACGTGCTCTACCTCAACGTCCAGCGTTGCATAGCAACACGTTTGCTGCTCATGCCAGAGTGTGCTGACGAACCCAGTACGCTCGAGACAATGCTACAACATATCGTGATGCTATCCCCATCGACGGACGAGGAGCTACCCTTTCCGACGCAGTACACCGGACGGAATCGTACGGAAAGTGGTGCTCCACCTCCGTTTTCACCCGAGGCGTGGCATACATCGCTGGCAGCCAAAAAGGTCTGTCTTCGGAGCGGTTAAAAGAGCAAACAACAGTATAATCTAGTCTCACACACGACGCATGTTACGGTCTAAGAGCGGTAGCGGTGCACCTGATCGTTTCTGATGCTTCTCACTTGAGGATCTTTGCACCTATGACGGTTACATGTTACGGTTCGACAACAGCAATAACATGCCTATACACACGAGTAGAAACCCGCCAGGATATATCTCAGGATGACCCAGCCGCCACACGCCTCACCCAGCAACTGACGTTGATGAAAAGTATACTCTCAAGCCGATGAACAACCACTACAACGAAACAACGCGTAGAGCAAAACCGTATGTAGTTCCCACGATTTTCGATAGTTCCTCAAAAGAGAAGCCCCGTCAGTTTCCAGTGACATTTTGTCCGACATGTGCTATAAGGCTACCCCTAACCCTATCGTAGCACGTGTCACACTGCTTAGTGCCTTATAACCGCGGTGAGACCTAGCCCTAGCGTGGGGCTTCTTTGTGGACAAGGTAACACAATACCACATTTTTTGCGAATGTTCTTACACGTCGAGAAAACTATTTTCGTTCGCCTGCCAGTGATAGGGGGAGGTGGGGGATTTCTCCAAGCCAAGGTGCTGGTCTCACCAGGGGAGACGCTTCAGGTGCTGGTCGGTGGAGGAGGAGCGGCATCGCACGGAGAAATGGGGGGAGCAGGGGGATTCAACGGTGGACGGGACGGTAAGCGATTGCCGTGTAGATAAATACACGTTTTCGCAAAGCCATCCACAAAGAGTACGCCGGGAAGTCCGAAATCAGGGCAAATCAGGCGCTGTAACATCGTGTGCCTCGAAGTTGGAAATCAATTATTGTCTTGAATTACAGTAGTATTAATTCATTACATTGTAGGCGTTGTATGGTATCTGGTAGGTTTTATCGTCTCAAATAAAATAAAATAAAATAAATTTTATTCGAAGTGTTCATACTTCGTACAAACTCAACACATTATAGCCTCATAACAATAATCAATTAACTTATTCATACTAACTCAAGACATTAATTAACATTTTCCCTACTAAGCCCCTCACATGCCTGATATGACGTACCAGGTACATATGTGTTCCTCGTGTGGATAGCTTCCCCCCCCCCCCCTGAAATTGAAGAAAACAATCGCGACAAGCCAAGCCTTCTCATGTCTCGTACCAGGTACATGTTTCAACCTGTCTCCAGCGATCAAAATCATGATGCCCTCAACGCACACAAAACGTCTACCACATTCCCATGGTATACCCAGTTAAAGACCACCCCGACACAGGCCATTTACGTGGTCTTATGCCCATATTTTATCTTATTTTTTCACGACCCTACACTATTTCCTATCAATAGTAGTGTGTGCTAAAGGGCCAAGCCGATTTATTGTATCTGGTCTTACCTCCCGAACAATCTTAAACCGGATGGTCTTAAATCGGGTACGAAGTATACCACTTGCAGTCTATTGCTCACTGAGCCTGGTTTCCTTGATGGTCTTCGCCAAGCGCAGGTGGAAGCGGGGGTAGCGCAGCAGGGGGCGGGGGTGGCTCGACCTCAGTTCTAAGACACAACGGGGGGCTCATAGCGGCCGCCGGGGGTGGCGGCGGAGCGGGAAACGCTGAAAACTGTTGCGCTCATGGAGGCGCTGGCGGAGGCGAGAGTGGAGGGGACGGAGGAAGCCCGGGGTTCGACCTGTCAGCGGTGGCGGCATCGGCGAGCGAAACGTGTGACAATGGGTGGTGTTCCGGGGGTTTGTCCCAGGTGCGCCTTTAACAAGTTTGTAGCGTGCTATCATTGGGGTTGGTACTTTTCGGCCTAAGGGAATGGATGAAATCAATTAATAATTGTCTTGAGTTTGTGCAGATTTTTTTTATTTTGTTTCAGGAGACGATCTGATACCGTTGGAAGACAACGTTTTGTTTTACTACTCGTACAGTATATACTTTCGGTGTATTCCTAGGCCCTGGGATCACTCGTTGGGGTTTTAGCGTATATTTTTCTCCTAAAATGCTTTTTTTGTGTCGGATATGTAGAGTATCAGACAACGTTGGCTTCCGTGTGGAGCCATGCCGCGGTATAATAAAGGGGATACGGTGTGGTTCCAGCATTTTTGTGTCTGACGGGGCGCCTGAACTGGGGAATTTGGCAATAGATTTGCAATTCCATAGGCGAGCCTGCGACGGAGATAAAAACATCGGTTTTTCGCGCATATTCCTTCATGTTAACCCCCATCATCACCACTGCAAAAATTATTCCACACTGATTCCAAGAAGCATATCGCCAAAAAACGTGATAGGTGCACTTCTAAAAGGTTTTTGGGTGAGGTGTAGACCTCCCCAAGCTATTATTTAATAATAGGAACCCAAGAAAGCGGGGAGGTATCATAAAACTCCAACCCTTACGAGTACGGTGGCGTGATTGTACACGTTTCCGACCAACGCGGTTCCTCCATTGAGGAATTGTCCGATGTATTTGCAGTCCTGTTCCTGCTTCACTAGTGTATATTTGTTTTTATGGGAGCCTGTCCCGAGTACAGAAATCGGATTGCGTGTGAATGTATTATTAACCTCTTTAGAGCCGGAAACGGTTTTGGAGACAAAACGACTATTACGGGGGGCCATATTCAATAGGACTAAATATTGTTGGTAACAATAGGTACATATATAGGTTTTTGTGAGTACTGCAGGTTCTATTGACTATGGTCCCCCGTTTTTTGTGAGTACTGTAGGTTCTATTGACTATGGTCCCCCGTTTTTTGTGTGTACAGTAGGTTCTATTGACTATGGTCCCCCGTTTTTTGTGTGTACAGTAGGCCCTATTAACTATGGTCCCCCGTTTTTTGTGTTCACAGTAGGTTCTATTGACTATGGTCCCCCGTTTTTTGTGTGCACAGTAGGTTCTATTGACTATGGTCCCCCGCTTTTTGTGAGTGCAGTAGGTTCTATTGACTATAGTCCCCCGTTTTGTTTAGCCCAGTAGGTGCTATTGACTATGGTCCCCCGTATTTTGTGAGTAGGCGTTTCCGACCGACGCGATTCCTCAGTTGAGGGACTAGTCCGATGTATCTGCAATCCCGTTCCTGCTCACTAGTGTATATTCGTTTGTAAGGGAGCCTGCCCAGAGCACAGAAATCGGATTGCGTGTGAATTTATTCTTAACCCCGTTAGAGCCGGAAACGGTTTTGGGGACAAAACGATTAGGAAATAGTGCGGGATAATTTTTTGCGGTAGTAAAAGGGATAACTCGGTTTTTGCGTGAGGTGTACTGTAGCTGCTCCTTAAGTAGTTGCTCCTTAAGCTAGGAGCCCGAAAACAATGAGGAACGGGGTACCCCCTCTACCTTCTCTATCGTGACATCATTCTATACATCTGTCGCAAACAACGTGTATTTCAGGGGCTGGGCAATCGATCGATATTTTACCTCGGTAGCTCTCAGTACGTAACACCTTCACAGTGCGCAATTAATTGAACAGTCTTGTACGGCTTTTTTCTTCTTCGAGGTGGCCATTTTTATAGCCGAGATTGACAACTGTAAACGGCTTTAAATGGCTTTGAATGGCATGAAATGACATTAAATGGCTTAAATGACTTGTACCATCCTTTGAATGTGGGCGGCGCCGCAGATAAAACGCCAAAGGCTTGAGGCGATCTGTCCAATATTCCCCAGCATTTAGCCAAGGGAAAAAACCGCGGTTTGATCTTCTTCGGGCGCTCCCAAGAGAGAACCGTCCGGTCTCGAGTGGACAGAGGGGACATCTGGGAATAGTAGAAGCACTATTATATGATCGAGTCGTTCTACGAACCCCCCCAACTTTTCTTTAACGGAATCGCCGGTTTTGAAACCAGCTCCCGGCCGTATCTGCCCCTGGCCACCCCGATATCAGATCCTTCGAAAGTCCTTCGCAAACAAGAAATTATTGGAAGAGTTTTTTTTTCGTAGCATCCGTCCTCGTGTCGAACAGCCATGAAACGTTCGTTAAAGAAAATCGCTGGTTTTGGGAAGGGGCTATCGTAGAAGCAGACGCTCATGAAAAACTGCCAGAAGCGAGGAGGGGCTGCAGGCTGAGGCATGCGTACTAAGAACACACACACACATCTATGTATCTGGTACATCTGCTGCAATTCAGGCAAGAAAATAACACGTTTTTGGATTCTAAAACATAAAATTGGAAGTCTCATCCTTTTCTGATAAGGTTTCACGCGCACGGGTTTGACCACAAAGCTTAGCAATTTCCACATACCCAGCTTACCAATCGCTGTTTGTTTCGCAAATACTTGCTAATAATGCCCAATGCTTAACGTACGGGCCTATACGGCAGACGTGACATCTTAAGACATCCCCTGCCCCCTGATGTGCTCAAGGAGGGAGAAATATCATATGAGGGAATAGATAACTGGGTCACTACCGGAGGAGGCGGCGGAGGGACGACTCAAGGCGGGGCCGGGGGTAATTCTGACGTGTTCGACTGGGTAGAAGGTGGCGGTGGAAGACAGGGGGGGATTTCATCCCCGCGAGGGGGGGAGACGTCGATTCCTATCGTCTTCAGGGGAACCGGGTGCGGCTTAGAACACTTTTTATCTCTATTGGTTGGGCTTGGGAGACTGTTGTAGACAGACGGAGACTAAGGAGTTGTACGGTGAATGGGGTTTCTGGTTGCTGGGTATTGCGGGGTATGATCCCCGGAGCTGGATATCCCACGGTTAAGGCGCATGCTACGTTGGTAGAGGTGCAGCTATTTGTTTCCGAGACTCCTCACTTAAAGTACGCTATACCTCACTCATGGAACACAACCAATTTACTTCGATAATTCAATTGGGCGCAAAACCAGATGCACACCCCATGGCCGTGGTATAGAGAGATAACATTATCGGCATTCCAACGGCTATGTTGGGCAGTTTGTTACAATGGTTGAGGAGCCCCGTCAGTTCCCTGGGAAATTTTGGCCAAGCAGTCCTACAATGCTACCTCTGTCGGGGCACGCGTTGGTAGACACAAACCACCTATACATTGCTTCATTTTTACTAACCAGGTTTTGGTTCTGATTCCTAGAACACACCCCCCGCAATAGCATACATACCGTAGGCCGTCATAACCTTTGCTTCGTCCTTGAACTCTTCCCGGCCTTTCTATCTGTACAGCTCTCGCCCAGCAACTCCTGGGCAGCCCTTGGAGGGCGGTGTCGGCGCGGATGGTGCAAGGGCCGGTGGTGGAGGAGG
>JAYJME010002384.1:0-13840 GCA_036873775.1 Costaria costata | reverse complement strand
GAATCAGCACGGACAATGGGTGCGCTGGATGTCGACGAGTAGAAGAACGGTTTAATGTGAAGAACACACACACAGCAAAGACTGCTGCTGCTGCTGCTTATGTTGTGCCTGTCAGCTGAGCCTTGTAAAGCGGCAGGATGTTTGCTTTATCTGCTAAAACCGGTAACCGCGCACTACGAATATATCGACCCTGTCCAGTCCAAAAATACTGCTGTAGAAACGAGCCCGCTGCTGAAACCACCCCACGTGAGCATCACTTCACACTTCCGCACTTGACTCTCACTTGGCACCGCCGATTAACAAAGGGAGGCAGGAGCAGCAAGACGTAGTTGGTCAGAAAAGAAAGAAAAAAATACCAGGTACGGGGTACTGGTACGTCGCCATCAAGCTTGAAATTGAAATTGTGAAACCATATTATAGCGGAAGACACCCTTGCCGTACCTCGAGGGCGATGTCGTCATCCAGGAAGCGCCCTACCAGCCGCTTCAGTACGAATCTGTACAACTTCTGGAGCGTTGGGTTTGTCAATCTTCGGAAGATGTCCTGCAGGAGAGGCGAACGATGGCAGCCGAGAGGCGGCACGGTCGTTCAGGAGTTAGGAGAGTGGGGAGTGATGATGGCACCAATTCCATCTTCAACACGACACGTACACGCCCACTTTCATTTCAATGATTACCAAATCTGAACGGTGATTCATATCAGTGTTGTTGGTAGCTCTACCTGTACAGCAGCAGAGAGACGTACCATTCCTCAGCGACCTCCCCACTGTCCTTCCTATGTACAGATGTACAGCGGATGTATTAGTTGTTGTTTGGGGAATATATCAGCAATGGGATGTCAATGAAGGGTTTCGAGGAGTTGAAGGTGCATGTTTGACAGGGAAAGAGGGAAATGCGGCGGGTTACATTTTTGTCGATGTCTGCAGTCTGGCTCGACAAGCTCGCCTGTCATCACATCACAGTCAGTTAGTTTTTTCGGCTGCTGCGCAAGATGATGGAGACAGACTTCTTCGAGGTTGCACAGCCTCTTGATCACGACACGTTTTTGAGCATTACGCACGAAGTTCTGCAATGGAGCCTTCTCGTACTGGCCCCATTTGGCCTGCCAAGGTAACATTCGTACTTGGTTGGAGTGTGGTAGGGTATGACAGGTCGAGTATGTTCGTAGACCTGCCCTAGCAGTGCTGTCACAGCAGTAGTTCGTACTGCAGTGCTACCCTGCAGAGCACCAGGCACGTATGATGTGCGTAGGACTGAATTGCCACGATGCTGTGTCTCCTGTAGCTCGGTTTGCACCGGGCCCCAGTGCAACTACCGTAACATGCAGGCGAATAGCTACAGCAGGTACGTAAGTTGCGGCATTCAACCTGTCTTCCCATCCATCCACATGCTTGACGGATATAACGGGCTGTTGTGCTCTTATCTCGTGTACGGTATGATACGACGGTATGATATACTATTGATGATATGCCATCTCGCCCCCTCGTGCCGCGTACAACCATGGAAACTAAGGCAACTTCGTCAAGCCGTCGGCAGCGAGGCGCTGTTCGTTAAGAAATATGGACCGAGGTTCAGATTCATCTTGGAAGCGATATCTGAAGTGGTGTACGCGAACAGAGGAGTCTCCGAAAGCGAGGTGGCAGTGACTCTGCACAAGTGAGACGGTGATCCCTCGGAGTGTTCTTCGGACAACATTCCTCCCACCGCAGCAGAGCGGCAGGATGTCAATTAGTACCTGTATGTACGAGTATGTAATAGCAATGCAGAGCTCTGCAGCCCCACTGCTTCCCGTGCTGCCATTATATGGTGTCAGATTTATGCTGTGATATGATATGATATGTGAAATATCGTGTCTGCTCTGTGCGCATAAGGCTTTGGGCTAGGGTCTGTACACCTTTCCTTTCCTCTCTGGTACCCTGGTATAAGATTGTGAGAGAAGTGTATCGCCTGGTGAACTCGTAGGCGCCATCGGAATACTGTAACCACAAGCATTGCAGACAAGCAGCTGATCGTGCAATATAAATGTTGATCTCAAAAACTTTGGTGTAATATTGATACAATAGGTATGCAGAAGAGCAACAAGATCCTGAGGCGATTGCGTACTTGGGAAGAATGAGCGACGCACTACGCCTGATCTACTCCCCCTCTCGGTGAGAGCGCACTACTGTAACTGCTTTAGGTGAACTTGGCCCTTGGCCCGTCGAGGCGCACAGGATGTGGCCGCGGTCTTGCTGTATATTGGTCATTCCCGCTGGTCAGACCACCCGACGGCCTGCCTGCACGGCCATGGTTGCAATCGCAGCCTTTCTTGCACGAGTGCTCGTATTTTAACACACCTATACCTGCCCGTGAAAATGACGGTCTTACTTGTTGTATGAACATATGCATCGGTAGAAGACTTTACTAAAGAAACAGCCATGCAAGTTGAATTGTTGGTCTGGGCTGTCTGTCAAGGCGTTGTCCTCAGATCGTCTCGGCCGCGTTAACAAGTTAAAAAGTACCGGCGGAGGTTCCTCCGGCGTGGTCGTCGCACGTACGCAATTGCCCTATGTAGCCACCGCAAGACTGGTGCGACTTCTTGCAACGCCCGGGGTAGCGAGTTGTGATTGTGATATGTGGTACCTGTTACCTAGTACGTACAAGTACAAAATGTGTTTTGTGGCAATGAAACCCAAAGCACCCAACCGGTCGGGTAGCGTATTGGGCGGGTTGCGGAAGTCACCAGACCCATCAACCAATCCACTTACTCGGGTAATGCATGCTAAAACCGCCACCCGCCACAACAGTTAGGGGCGACAATAGACGCCAAATCTTGCTGTTAACGGCTATAAGTTTGTCCCCTAATCAAGCTGAAACGGAAAATGACACTTTTGACCTTTATCATATTAACCCATAGAAACAAACAAAAAATATTCGTCACCACTGACCACGAGCTCAATGCGTGAGCCGTTCTCTTTGATTTGTATGCTCTTCTTCGAGCAAGGTTCCAGCTGCCTCTGCCTTGTGCTGGCGCTGCTTGCACCTTGTGCACGTTCGGAGTAAGATCGTTCGACAAAGCATCCTACAGTTCACAATCAGAGAGGCATGCCGCGCCTGCCTGTCTAGCGTATCTCCAACACTCGTGCCAATGGCTCAACGCACGCCACCACAGCAGCAGCAGCCCATCAGGCCGAAAACAATCAGGAGCACTAGCAGCATCAGCAGCCAGCAGCACCAGCAGTAGTCCTCGCCGCGGGCGATGATCAGCCGCAACGGCAGCAGCAGGCCACGCCAGGCGCTGCTCAGCAGCGAAAGCCCATGACCGACGACGATCGTTGGCCGGCGTCATGCCCGGCGACGATGCTTCGTCAGTTGCAGCAGCAGCCATGTCTCTCGGACTCCGAGTGGAAATGAGGGAATATTTTACCTGGTATTTACAGCAGTATATATACGAAGTACGAAGTACCTGGTATCATATACATCTGGGACATACTATACCATGGTATACTATCATATACGTACGAGTATACCTGGTATTATATACCTGGTATACGAGTATTGAAAAATAAACCATTGACGAACAGACCCCAGGTGAGGATACCATATGCAGGCAATACTAGAATTTTGTACGTATGGGATTGGTATTTTTGCTTTCCAAAGTGGCAATTTTTGGGAGTAGATTGCTCCTCGCCAACCTCTTGGATTCCAATGCGGTTTGATGTGCTGGATGGTCCATATACTAAAGCAGGTAGTCCCTAACTAGTTTTTGGATTTGCAGACAACTCTGGCCAGTGGAGAAGTAGTCCAAAATTGCGACTGTTTCGGCAATTTCTTGCTTAATTTTCGGTCGTATATAAAAATGTTTAGCTACGAACTTCACTCTTTTCACCCATACCATCATGAGGACCAAGTGTCAATAGTTAACTCCAACGTCAGCCCGAGAAATCGCAGTCCCAAGTTTTGCCTTCTGTGTTGGTGTTTAATCAAGTTGTTACAGAAACATATTAAAATCCTGGTGAGTATCCTTCTTTTTTTTTGTCCTGGTCGTTCCGAATAATTGGGACATGTTATTGCGGCGGAATAAGCCCCATTGTCGCCCCTGAAAGTGGACAAAATAATCGCCGACGAAGTGTACGTACAACTTTTCTCGCCTGAGAGGTCTGTGTAGTCGAGGAGCGCAACCTCTCGAGCGGTTTGATCATGAGTTCGATTTTAGGATATGGAAAACGATTCCTTTGTTCACGTCGCGTCTATCGATCACCGAGCCCATCGTCAGTAAGAGAACCGTGCGGAAAGCGGCCACGATGAGTGCTCGATTCGATGGACGATTTGATGCGAAGATAGGCACGGGGGTAGGCATTGGGAGCAGACGCATACCAGTATTTCGTTGCCCAGGGTCATCGTATGATGATTCACTGGGCTGCAAGGGAAGCTGCACTACTTAGACTCTTGTGATAGCACAAACATCAATTTTACCCGACCGATATTGCTCTACCCGCCTCACTAGAGCAGCACGAGTCCGTCGGGCGCGTCGTTGCTGCCAAGCACAATATACTTCTGTACCAGTAGACTAATGGCTTTAAATCGGACGAAAAGCGGTGGTTGTGAAATAGTTTACCTTGTACTACTGTACCTGGTATGAAAACGTACCGGCAAGATTTTTAGTTCGGACGAAAAGTGGGCGTATCGAATTCGCCGTTCAATCTCCTGTAATGCCTGGCACTGCGCCTGTATGTTGGAATTTGCACCCTATGAATATGCTGATAATTCCATACCGCCGTACATGCAGAACGTCAGAGGTATGGAATGATACCTTAGATGTAACAAATATAGGTGGAATTGAGTGGATGTACGATGTCGTAGTACCGGTATGGATTAGACATGCATCTGCTCGTGTAGACCACTGCAAAATCATAACCGGAGAGCTCCTGGGCATGATAGTTGCCACGGCAATTGCAAAGGAAATACAGCATGCAATGTCAGTACATGTAATAGGAAGATGCAGCTGTAGGTTTGTGTGAATAGACGTGAAAGTGTGCGTCATAGTGTCTCAGCATCACTCGGGGGGCAGTGAATGTCTTAATACTGCGTTACTCCGCCACCTCTCTTATTCCCGGTCGTATATATGACGCCCACAGAATATTGGAGCTGCCTGAAGTACCTCCAGTTGATGATCTTGTGAGGGCCGGCCTGTCCATGCTGCACGTTGGGGCTATCTACGCGCCGGGGCCGCGCACGTTGTCTGCTTCGGGTGTACCTCCAGCAGAGGTGCCCGTTGACGGGACTACCCAGACAAACTGTTCCTGTGCGGACAATGCATTAGGAAACGATTGCGCTCCTACACGGTGTGTCGCCTGCAACGCGCAACACGTGTCGGCGGGTTACGCAGTGCACTTAGAGTCGACGTTTGAACCCATCGTCGCGGTTAATAAGCGAGAGACGATGTTTGGATCTGAGGAAGGGGGTCACGCAGACATTGGCGACAATGCGGAGCCTGGGCAACGAGGGACCGATGAGCGAGCGGGTGCACCGGATGCCCCGACGTGTGAATATGATAAAGCTCAACGCGCCAAGGTGGCTTCATGCCTGTCGGCCATGACCAGAATTCGCCGAGAGCAGAGTTTTTTCTCTCAAGCCGTCGAGCAGCCTCATTTGCAGGTGTGAATATTTTCTACGGTCACGGAGGTTTATGATAAAATGTGATGTCAAGCAATATCAGTCTGTCGTGGCCACTGGTGTAAAGTCAGCACGTACATCTGCTGTAAAATATGCATAGGGTTGCTCGCATGCTCTATAATTGTGCATAAACGCGTCGCCTCTCTCTCGTTGGGGACACGCTCTGCACGCCACAGGCTCTAACGGAAGCGTACTCAGCGAAGCATTCCGGCGGACCCGTGGATGTAGGCGGTGCATGCGCGTGCTCAAATTCGAAGGATAATCCTCCGAGCCAAGAGCTGAACCGCCGGTTGGACATTGCAGCCCTGGATTACATCTCGGCCGTACCGTTCATGGACAATGATCTTTTTGAGCTAATCCGAGCGCTGGAACAACCTCGCGAACGGCAAGGGGCGAAAGAGGCGATATACAGCAGTGGCGTACAACTCCCTGGGGGCAAGATGTGCGAGGAGCCTGGTGTTGCCCTTGAACGCGTGTTAACATCCCAGGCTTACCGGACACTCGCCGAGCAGAGTATCGAGAAAGGTCTGGCAGGACAAGGGGTGCAGTTTTTCAACGAGGCAATAAGCGAGGGGTCCAGCTACCTTCCAGGCAGGTGCGCGGCAATCGAGCAGTGCTGCTTTGGTCTATGAATATTAATATGAATAGGCGTGTTTGTGAAGGGTCGGAGAAGCTTGACCTTAAGATGCTGCTAAGATGCTGTAGCGAGAGGCCCCCATGTTGACAGGTGCCAGTGAATGGTCGAAGATGCACATTGATTTGCTGCGATCCACTGCTAAGTTGAGTGAGCACACGGAACTATGGCAATTTTTTCTGATGTTTTCATTTTCATCCGGTTTTCTGTTAGGTGCTTGGCGGAACTCCTCGCTGGTCGAGCGAAGTGTGATCTAAAGCAGGGTCTTTTCGAAGCTGCGAATGCGCGGGCAGATGCAGCTTTGGAAGTGCACGCAACTTGCGGAGAGGCTTTCCTCGTGCGGGGGCAGGTATGGAGGCATATATCGTATGTGTTCCATGTTTATGGCTGGAACGCAAATTATACCTACAGGCACGTGCAAGAGCAGTTTTTGCTCGTATGTTATTTTTGCTGATGTGCCTTCTAGTTGTTATAGCCAACATTAGGGTAATGACAATGTTTCCCGTGCACTAAACAGGAGGAGCGCGCATGTTTGTCTTCTCTTTCTTCGTGAGCGAAAATATTTTTTTGATGCGCTTTGGTCGCCTCCAACGGCTCGCCGTGTTTTGACAGTGTCGCCGAGAGCTGGGCGACAACCAGGGCGCGCTCAGAGATTTGGTCAACGCCTTCGTGCTCCAAGGCAGTGCGCTGAACGGATCTGGAGATGGAGGAGAAGCTCAGGCTATAGAAGATGTTTCCCGAGAGGCGTCTCGGGCCAAAGCCGCGTAAGAATACTCGTAACTTATTCCGTAATTCAGTTCGTTTTATTATTTTATTTATGTTTCGTTCGCTCCCAAAGCCCCTTGCTGCATGTGTGGAGTTGTGAAGATCTGCGTACTTGTGGACCAATCAGATAACTCCTTTCAAAAGAATGACCGACACGAAAACTGCGGACGCGAAATGTCTCCCTCCTATATACAAAGTATACGTGATGGACACTGCTGGTCCTACATTTTACTACACATACATTTTCCTCGTGTCGACTCCTGTTTTGAAGAACAGGGAGGCCTTCTCGCTCCGCGAGGCTGCAAACACCTTACCTGCCGACTGGGTGGTTCGCAGCTTTTTCTCGTCTTACAACAGAGAGGTCAGTCAGCGGCGCGCTTTGCATCGTACTGACGAACGCGTGTTGTTCGTCACATGCGTAGCAATAGCCCTGGCGATGTGATACATGCTCCGCGAGAGCCCTGATAGATTCAAGGTTATGTTGACGCATCCACCAGGACCTCATTTTTTTCGGTGCCGTGAATGTGTTTTCCAAAGGACTTGTACGACGAGTACGAATCTAACGCAAGATCGCCGCTGCTGGACGCGGTTGAACCGCTGACTGGAGAGGATGCCTTCTGGAAAGGCATCCACCTCGTGAAAGAAGAAAGGTTCGTGAGTGTACCGGTAGACATGTGACGGAATGTTAGTGAGCGTTTCCGTCCTTTGTGCAGTTTGCGTGCTGTACCCAGTATCATATCAGCCCTATACCGTGTGCGTTGTTACGAGAGCCTTAACCGAAGCTGTAAAAAGGAACTGTAACAAGGAGCTGAAGGAGTCACCGGCGATGTTACCAACCCGCATGCAATGGTCGCCCTCCTTCGACAGGTTTGCCGAAAGCATGGAGAACTTCTCCGCAGCCCTGGAAACTGAGGACACTCGGTTGAAGTCGCTGGCCTTAGAGCACTACGGCTCTTTCTTGTACCTCGTTGGTGACATGGACGGGTCTCTCGAACATTTTAGGTGTGTCGGGTTTTGTGTTATTTTTTGTTGCCCTGCTGCCGGCAGTAGCGGACATCGACAGCGGCAGCCGTTTCGATGTGGCAACGAATTTAAGATGGTTGCACCTTCTGGACATGAATGCGTCGGCTGTGGTTGGATCCTTTCCTCCCTGACGTTCGTACGCATGCCACACCAGCTCGTCCATTTGTTGTTTTTCTAGCCAATCATTTTCTGCCTTCCAGAAATTATTTCGCTCGACCAGAGTTCTTACTTGTCCCCGTTTACTCGTAGCCAGTCGACGTTGCCACAGCTCGGTAGCAATTACAGTTACAACATGTTCGGCAACCTGTTAGAGGGTGCTTGGTACCAACTATAGAGCTCACACGCGGCGATCGCGCGTATATCGTGTCCCCCTCGCAGACGCGCAACCGAAGCGGATGCCACGAACATCAAGAGCTGGGTGAAGAAGGGGAGCGTTTTAAGTGATTTGGGCCGACGCGACGATGTAAGTCTTCCGGAGAGAAAAGCCGGTGCTTGCCCGAGACGAACCGAGCCTTGCTTGTCTGCACATGCCTACACCAGATATCAACGCTCTCACGGAAATATGGAAATTCAGTATGCCACCGGGAATGCGTGGCCATTTCGACAAAAATTTCATACCGAATTCGATTAGTTGAGGGCCACGTCACCGTGAAGAACCCAGCACCTTGGAGCTACCACCCCGGCTGGTATGTATATCAAGAGCGATAAGCCACTTTTTTGTTTAGCTGATGGTCTTTCCATTGCTTCGTCATCGCTGTCTGTGGTTTTATTCGTAAGGCTATTGCGTGCTTCGAGGCGGCGGAAGCAATTGACCCGCTCGATTCGGACCTTTTCCTTCACAGGTGAGTCGTATTGCCAAGCGTTACTCGTACCTAGCTCTTCAGCCACACAAACTACGTAGCTCTACTCGTTGATCTAAATGTTTATGATGTAGATTTTAGTTTTGGGTAGGTTAGGTATGAATAGATGTGAAATGTACCAGGTAGAATGTGATGTCATGTGGTGGGCGCGTTCTGCACTGCAGTATGACTTGCTTGTTGGAGAGGAGGGACGACACATCACAAACAGCGCTTGACGCCCATCGTGTAGCTTTAACGTTGTGTTTTCCCTTGATCTGGCAGCAGTGCTTTTGTGTGCATTTTCCATTGGTTGCTACAAGCAGGGTATTTTAAGGGCTGTAGGAGTTAAAATACCAGGCCTCGAAAAACATTGTGTTCAGTTGTTCAGGCTAAGTCATTCCGAAAATACAAGAGAGGAGTACCTGTATCGACCGTTAGCTGAAGGGCGCTAAGTAATGATCTAGAACCCGTGAACGCTTTTTATGCGCAGAGGCCAGGGGCATCTGCTGGCCAACAACTTCAGGATGGCTGTAGCGGATCTTAAGAGAAGCGTTGACTTGCATTCAACGATGCCCGTTGCTTGGGCTGCCTGGGGGGTGGCGTTGTTCAAGCTGGGTACGACTGATGGTCAGGTGAGAACCGAAATTGGGTGATAAAGACAACTACGCTACTCGTAGGTGCAACCTCGGAAAGTTCGAGCGTGTGATTCTTTTATTGCGGTTGATCTTTCGCGGGGGAGGGCTGCTTTGGTCCATGTCATGCATCTTCACTCACTGTGGGTAATTTGTGTTGCTGTTGCTCTTTTAGATGTCACCTGCGTCCACGAGGACGCGTGTGATACGTTATTGGCTTACGGGGCGATGCTTGGCGACCGCAATATATTGTTGTATATTTATGCTTGAGATGTGCCCTCACTTTCTGCTGTAGGAAGGAGTATAGCAAAGTCACGAACGCAGAGCTCGGTATAGAGTACTCTAACACGTTCGTACGGAGTTCACAAAGGAACGTTTGTCGTGTCTGTTCGCGCAGCCATCTCCCTCGTCGGTGAGGAAGTGCTTGCAAGTGATGGAGGATGCTCTGGCGCGTTTTCCCGACAGCTCGGAAGTGCTTCTCTTCTTCGCTGAGGTGGGCTTCAGAACTCGTCATATGGTAGGAATAGCCGAACGTGGCAGTAGAATCCAATAGCGGTCTTCGCCTGATATGCTGAGACCAGGCAGGCATGTCCAACGATAGGGCCGCCACACGAGGCGAAGAGATGCTCAGCAAACATGCCCACACAGAGCTGATTTGGGAACGTCAATCCAACAGGGTTTGTCGTGCCAATCGCAAACAACTCCCGATATCATGTGGTGTCAGGATGCTAGATCGAGTATGTAGACTATGACGTCGTCGACAGATGCGGTTTGCTACCCTTAATTTCCAATATATTGGTACTGTTACGTCACTGGACGTTAAACACCTGACCCAACACATGAAACGATTCGAATACCTAAAGTACTGCATTACTGCAGTATTAATCGTTGCTTCCTCTGCACGCAAAAATTGCATTCCTGGCCAAATTTAGTGCTGTAGCGGCGAATCGCAGTGGCAAGCTGTCTGGGAGCCACGGGGGTTGCCCTACCCTGTCAACGTCTAATAACCCCTTTGGGACCCATATCTATCGACCAAAACAATTATCAGTCTGGTATTATCTACCGTCTACGAGTAGTGTGAGCGCTCAACAGTGCGAGTAGGATCAGACTGTACCCCGTGTCGTACCACTGCTTGTGTTGTACTATTAATAGGTACTTCGGGCACGTTTATCATCTTTAAGCCAAGTAGTGGCCGATGAGGTGGTCGCTCTTTTTTGCCGTCCTTTGTTTCCCTCCAAAGCCCCAAAAGGATACGTAATACATTAGACTAATACTCTAGTCCTGCATCCGCACAAACGCGCCACCCAGGTTGTGATCAGCATGGGAGATTTTGCAAGGGGGTTGAAGCTGCTGAAGAGCTCTGCATCATTGGATCCCGAGTGCCCGATCCCGTACGTGAACGCCGCGAGAGCGTACCTCGGAATGAACGACTTAGTGGCCGCCCGAAGGCAAGTGCTTTTTACAGGACAAGATATAAAACGCGCAAAATAACACACTCCTTCGGACGAAGTTCCAAGCCGCTTTTGTTGACAACGGGGACATTGCTGTAAACGCCGAGCGATGCATGTATCTATCCAAAGACGTCGACGAGATATTTTCGAAGCCACCTTTTTCGTTGTGTTCACCCCCGTTGTTTGGAGAATAACCGCTCGGGAAGTTCCCCGAGGGGGTGGGCTATCCTGCGTGCTGTACAACAGACTGTCGCAGTCACTGTCAGAAATATAAGGGCCTTTCTCGGGGAAATTCCCGCGGGATTTCACGGGAAATGGGATTTTTCCCGTTCCCGTGCAAATATCATTCCCGTGGTACCATAGAAACAGTTCCCGAAGAAATATTGATTTCCCGTTCCCATCCAAACAGTTCCCGTGGAAATGTCTGATTTCCCCGTGGTTTTCAGTGCCCGTGCCATAAAATCCCGTGGAAATCTCGATTACCCCTCGTTCGTCCAGTGCTTCCACAACATCCTTGTCAACATTTGGCTAACGGGAGAGGTCCCCCAGCAATGGAAAGATGCGATCATCTAGGTCCTTTACAAAAAGAAGGATCGAACTGATTGCAACAATTACAGAGGGATTTCGCTTGTCGCCCACGCAGGCAAGGTGTTGTATACAATCGTGCGTCTCGCCTTAGCAACTATTGCGAGGCCTGGGGAATAGTCCCCAGGGAACAATACGGCTTCCGTCCCGCACGATCAACGGTCGACATGCTGTTCGTCGTACGTCGGTTGCAAGAGCTCGGAAGACAGAGCAAAAATCCTCTGCACATGTGTTTCATCGATCTGCAGAAAGCATGCGATTCTGTCGACCGAGAACTGCTGTGGGAGGTACTAACACGCTCTGGTGTACCAACCAAGATGCTTACAGTTATCCGCAATTTCCATGAAGACATGCGGGCTCGCGTGCGTACTGATGACGGCAAACAAATGTCTCGCAGGGGCTGCGGCAAGGCTGCGTGCTGTCACCGTTACTTGTTCAACGTGTTCTTCGCTGCTGCGATACACGTCGTGCTGGTTCGCTTCAGTAAAGACGAAAGCATCGTAAGGGATTTGGTCCGCGTCCAGGAGGCTGGGGTAGTCGGAAAAGAGGAGCCGTTGGCATACGTGAAAAGGGCTGTGTGGGGCATGCTGTACGGCGACGACGCCGGAATTGTCTCGAAATCCGCGGAAGGACTCGCTAAAATGATGACATTCATCGTGACTGTCTTCGAAGCAGCAGACCTGACGGTGTCTGAAAATAAGACAGTGTCGATGCTGCTACGTACACCGGACCAGACATCCCTCATTCCACCGCTCGTCATCGAAGCAGCAGGCCAGAGGTATAGACAGAGGACCCAGTTCTTATACCTAGGCGGCTTTGTCCACGAACGCGCCGGCCTTGCGGTCTCGATCGAAATCGAACGACGGATCCGTCTCATGCGGGCATGTCTTAGACCGGTCGGCCCGGAGTTGTATCATATGACAGAACGACCGCACCGCTTCGTCTGAAAGTCCGTATGCTGAAGGTCGAGGCGATTGAGACTCTGCTTTACGGGTGTGTGACATGGGCCCTCAGAGAGGAACAATTCACCGCGCTCCGAAAGGCTCACCACGATGACCTCAATCGAGTCATTGGCTTCCAGCGCCGACACCGTACCGACCACACCACCCTCTCGTACGCGAAGGCCCTCAAAATGACACAATGCGAGACCATCGGAACGACCATCCGTAAACGGCGACTCTTCTTTGCGGGGGGCTCGGTGCGACAAAACGCGGGGCGACTAACCAGTCGGGTGATGTTCGGGACGATGACTGACGGGGAGGACCCGAGACCAGGCGGACCGTGGAAGACGTGGCACAGGTGCCTATTTGAAGACCTTAAGTTGTTCAAATCCCACGCGGGATCAACAGAAAACGCCCCCTTGACGTTTGGAGTTGAGACCGCACTGCGGCCCACTGCAGCAAAAAACGCGGGCAAGCAGTATAGTGGGGTCCTTGAAGCAACCGAACGGTTCATGGCCAGGTGGCATGGGAAGGAGGCGGAGCTGGGTAGGCAGCACAGCGCACCCTCTGTGGGTGGTGCTGAAGGGAATGGGGTGAGAGTAGGCAGCAGGAGGAGTAGAAGGAAAGCCGTCCAAGGGATTGGGGGCAGGGGAGGCAGCAGGAAGAGTAGAAGGGAAACTGCGGTAGACGAAAGCAGGAAGGAGATGGCAGACAGGGTAGCAAGGTAGAACCTGCCTGTCTATGCTCCTACTGCTGTAGTAGTCATACCACCAACTGCTGCGGCTACGTACCTCGAATGTAATATTTTTCGTGCTTTGATTTTCCGTGACTTTCTATATTTTTGTCTGCCTTTCTTTCTTTCTTCTTTCTTTCTTTCTCCTTGCGTAGCCTTATATTGTTCCCTCCTTGCGTGTGCATTTTGGCTCGTGCTCGGGATAGCTCTGTTATCTTATGCTATTGTTTCCGAGATTTGGATTGTTCTTCGTTGTCCTCTTGATTTGTTTGATTCCTTTTCCTTTGTCTTTTTTTCTCTTATTTTTCTTACTTTTTCTTTTCTTTTCTTTTTCGTTTGATTTATTTCGCATTCTCTCTTTCGATGCGTGTCGGTTGCTGGCGTATGTATGTATGTTGTGCCTGTCGTACGCAGTACGATGGCATGACAGTGCGTTGTCCAATGCCACGAGTATATTGTAATGCATTATCTCGGTGTCGTAGCTTGTGACCACAGAATGTATCTTATAGGGTGAAGAATCAGCACGGACACTGGGTGTGCTGGATGTCGACGAGTAGAAGAACGGTTTAATGTGAAGAACACA